>JASAMX010021674.1:0-55233 GCA_030248175.1 Microlaimidae sp. YZB2_3
AGGAAGCACATTTTTCATTTAGGTCCTTGTTATTGATTTATTGATCAAAATAAAAAATTAAAAAAACAGACAAATAAAAACTCCCAACCGCAAAAATAACAGCCTTTTGGCAACAATAAGAATTGTACAGAACAGACAACGAACAGCCCCTCATAGAAACCGCACAAAAAAAGCAGAAGACGGTGCTCAGTTTTAAGTGGTGGCGGAAACCGAATTAGTTCCCAGCGCCATCTACTTCAACCGCGCGGAAACCGGGGAAAACAACAAAGTTCTTTTTTTAATTCTTGCATTACTGATGACAAAATTAATTCAATGTTTTATTAAAAAAAATTAATAATAAGCATCGGTGGCGCGAGAACGCCACGCGGAGGTTTAGCCCCATAGCACCGTGCACACTATCATTAAAGAACGTTGGGAAACTTTTTTGTAACTTATGTTCATCTTCTTCTATTTATTATTATAATTCCAACGCTCATTATCTTAAAATCAATATTCTTTCATCGTTCACGTGTCGATTTAAACCTGCGATACCGCACCAACTATAATCAGAGAATCTGGATAAAATTTGTGATTTATGTTCATTATCTTCTTCTTCTAATTTTTTATTCAAAAAAAAATAATTGCAATCATCGATGGCGCGGGTGCGCCCACTGTTATTTAGCCCCACGGCACCTCAAAACTACAACTAGAGCACCTGGTAAATTTTGTAATTTATGTTTATCATCTTTTTCTTTTTATCTTATTATTATTAATATTTCAAAAAATACAATTCCAATCATCGGTGGTGCGGGGGTGTCACACTGCAATTTAGCCCACGGCACCGCGCCAACTATACTTAGAGAACGTGAGTAAATTTTGTAATTCATGTTCATCATCATCTTATTATTATTATTTTTATTTTAAAAATTATAAGTGCAATCATTGGCGCACGCCATCGCGCCAACTATATTTAGAGAAAGTAGGTAAACTTTGTCTGGAGCGCCACTGCACCACACTAACTATAATTAAAAAACTTTGGTAAATTTGGTAATTTAAATTCATATTCTTCTTCTTATTATTTTTTATTATTATTATAAATGATTTATCGGTGGCGCGGGAGCGCCACACGGATACTAAGCCCCACGGCACCGCGCAAACTATAATTAAGGAACGTGGGTAAATTTAGTATTATGTTCTTCTTCTCCTTAATCTTAATATATTATTTTTCAAACACATATATTTTAAAACCAGTATTCCTTCCTCGTTACTGATTGATCAAAAAAAAACATGGATTCTTTGGAAATCGTAGAAAAATGCGCAATAATTCTTAGGAACTACTTTTTATTGATAAATAATATGTGTTCTATTGATAATATTAAAACTGTTAAAAAAGTATATCTCGGCAACGGAAGGATTACAAACATATGTCATTGCGCAGTTAAAACTATAGTTTATTAAGCTATTTTTTTAATTTAATTAAAAAAGTGGTACACTAGCCTTGAAAAATGCTCTATAAACATAGAGCAGAAAAAAGGGCGATTTCCCCCGGGCGTATGTTTAGACAAAAAAGATGTGGACTAGTCTGAGATGAACATTATGTGGACTATAGGAAATTCCCTTTTGATTTGGCCAGCTGCTGACTGAATAAAAATTTCTACGATATGATATTGATTTGTTTATACATTGATCTTATCACAGAGCACTGTTAAATTTTTTTAGTCTGATGAAATGTCAATTGAAAAAATCATACTCACAGCAATCAGTGACAAGCGCGAAATCGCCCACTTTTTCAAATTTATAGTTGTTTCTTACACATACAAATATAGCCTTCTAATTAAAAAAGTGGCGATTTCGCGCTTGTCAAAGATTGCTGTGAGTATGATTTTTTCAATTGACATTTCATCAGACTAAAAAAAATTCAACAGTGCTGTGTGATTAGATCAATGTATAAACAAATCAATATCATATGGTAGAAATTTTTATTCAGTCAGCAGCTGGCCAAATCAAATGCAAATTTCCTATAGTCCACATAATGTCCATCTCAGACTAGTCCACATCTTTTCTGTCTAAACATACGCCCGGGGGAAAATCGCCCCTTTTTCCTGCTCTATTCTTAGAGCATTTTTCAAGACTAGGTAAATAAATTCAAAATTTACTATAACAACAAAATTGCATTTGTGTCGCATAAGCATTCCTGGACTTTGAACGCGAATGATAGACAAGTTTCTATTCGGCTAAAACACATTTTGTGATAAATATAATAAATAATATTGTGTGCAAGATTTACAAAAATAAATAAAAAAATACGGCTAAAAAATAAGATTATATAAAAGATACGGCTCATTGTTTCGAATAAATTTATAGAAAGTTTGAAATTAGTCGGCCTTATTAGGATCACACAACCCTAGGCTTAGATTCATTCTTCATCGGGATAGTTTGACATCTATTTTGACCCCATCATGGTCGGATTCGAAAGAAAATTTTAAACAAATAGAAATTTTTTTAACATTACATCGATAATATTTACTTCTTGAGAACATTCTTATAAAAATCGTTCTCAGTTTTGTGGAGAATCATTTTGCGCACGACAATCACTAGCTTATTCTCACTGACATTAAAAAACCAAGGAATTGAATGCTGTGGATTGTTATAAAACTCTTCCTTGAATTTCAGAAACACAAGCCAAAGCTAAATGTTGATGCATAGCAGGCAAAACATGCTAAGCATGTAGAACATGCCTATTAAAATAAAAATATTTTAGTGCATACCTTAGAATAAAATATTTAGAAAAAAAGACCAAAAACACAATCACCTACTTCATTCACGATTTGATGTATTATTATACTGATTCGTCAGCAACTATTAAAGACTGTTTATTTACTTACATAAAAGTTGGGATGAGGAATAGCTTCTGCGTAATTTGGTATATCACATTTGACAACATGGATGTAAAATTCTGGAACAAGATCTTTTATATCCCAACCTGAAATAATTTAAGAACAAAAATTAAACTATTACAAAACAACAATAATTATATGTAAACTACTCGTAGCTGCATGCATACGTAGGCGTGGTTTATTTTCGCCTACTTCCGTATATTAAATTCAGGCAACGATTTAACGGTACAAACCATTTCAATCGCTTACGGCCGTCAGTCCTTGCGCACCCAGGAAAATGAGCGGGCGCGAGTTATAAAAATTATGCGAGTGCTAAAATTATTTTAATACTGAAAGAATGTAAACGCATTCCCGATTTTACCACCGAAGAAATTGGACCAGTTTCTGCTACTATTACGCTGATTAGTTGATTTAGTGGGCGAAAAACAATTCTGTGCGATTATTGGCGTATACAAAATGGCTAGAGTCGAAACTACGACAAATTTACATATAGTTTCTTGGAGTTTGTAATACCTTAATTTTACTAAAAACATGCATAATTTGATGATCTTTGAAGGCGTCAGCAGGGAACTTAGAGCAGTCGGAAAATTTCGGGAATTTGGAGGTGCGAAAAGAGAACTTGGAGCTGAAAGTAAAAAAATGGTTTGGGGTTAGACTTAGGTTTTAGCTTAGATTTAAGTTGTGGGATAGGTTTAAATAAATTGACATTTTTGGCCCGAAGTTTCCCAGTTCTGGCTCCATGTTCCCGATTTTTGCTTCCAAGTTTTTGACTGTCAATCTTTAGTTTCATATGTAAATTTGGTTATGTTTAGGTAAAAAAATTGGCGAAAATAAGCAAAAAAACTTTGTGTTTTGTTTTCAAAGTAATATTGGGTTCCTTACCGGCAGGTGTAGGATAGCGAACATCGAAGATAATGGATTCATTGGCACGTTCCTGATTTAGCTGCATCAATTTTTGTTCGCTGTACGTCATATTACCCACTAACGCCAGCTCTACTGTATTTTTTAAGTCGGGAATAGGTGCTAAAAAGAGAGAGGTTACATACTGTTTAGTTATTGTCAATTGTCACAGTTTAAACAATGAATTTTTTAAATATTAATGATTTAGCTGCACTAATTTTTGCTTGCAACATTAATTGTACTATATTCTATACAAAAATCAAAAATGGTGCGGACTGGGGACAAAACTCGAACTTTGAAAGGTTATATCTCCATAACGGGTGTTAATATATGTACGGGACATATATCGGAGCATAGCTCAGACACTTGGCCATCTTTTGAAAAGGTTGGAGAAAAATTGTTTTTCTATGACGTCATGGAATTGAATTGAATTGAATTTCTTTATTTACATTTTTAAAAAATACAATATAAAAGATATGACAAGAAAGGTATAGCGCATATACTATGATATTAAGTGAAAAAAATACACACAAATAAATGAACAAAAAAAGAATGATGTACAGTACTGTGCGCGAAATGTAACATATTTAACTATAAGTAAATAAAGAGAGAAAACACAAAGAGCCCGACTACGGTCGATGCGGTAAAAGAAACCGGCTAACGGTAATTCCCATGGACCATGGACCAACATGGACCCAACATGGACCCGCCCATGAGGGGTGAAACACTCACTTTAACCATACAAATCAATATAAAGTTGTTAGTTTTAACTTTTAAACGGCTTAGGCTTAGGTTTATACTAAACCTAAGCCTAAGCCTGAAGTGTACTAACAGCTTTATAATGTTTTGTATTGTCAAAGAGAGCGTTTCACCCCTCATGGGCGGGTCCATGTTGGGTCCATGTTGGTCCATGGTCCATGGGAATTACCGTTAGCAAAGAAACCTGGTCCTAAAAAACACTTTTTTATCAGTAAAAGACGCTGCTTCGTATGTTGTTAGAACATACTTGTTCGAGTTTTTTCTAAAAAATGAGCAAAATCGGCTCGCTGAATATTTTTTATGATGCGTTGAATACTTGCGGTTTTCGCGATTTTTCGCCAAATTAATACACTTCAAAAAAATGGTTTTGTTTTGCTCCCTGCTCGACGTGTGTAAAATTTTGATCATATTGTTATATATTAAATGCCTGCCGTTTTTTATCCCTTACTTTTGGTCTAAATTTTTTTTGGGAAGTGTCCCCTCGGGGGCTAGGGCGGCCAAACACAAATGCCATAAACGTTTTTCAATTTTTTTAAACCATTAAAAATGTAAAATTTATCACATTTTATGACGAAACTCAAGAAAACATAAGAAAAACACCTACCAGATAATTCCGCAGTTTCACTGAATTTGCTAACGGCATAAGCCGTAACTGATGCAACTCGAAACAGAAAATGAGAGCATTTCATGATCTGTGGTCTTATAAAATTTGCTTCCACTTTTGTTGTAGGCTAAAGTGTAAGATTAAATAAATTAATAATTATTATCAAACAAATACTTATCTAAATGATTATTATTCTGCATTGTAAAAAGAACTAAAGATAAATTCTATCAGGGTGAAAATAGATGAGTGGTAAAGTAACCACTAGTTTTTTGAGAAAATACCACGTGCAGAGAAACACATGACGCAACTAAATAATAATTGGTTACATAACCGCTGAAAACTTTTTTTAAAATTTTTTTCGCTTACGGGTTTATTGTTTATTTCTTCCTGGTGGAGAGCGGTTACGCCCTTAATTTCACCCTGGAAGACTTTAGCTTTAACATATTTTTTATAGTTTGACAAAAATGAAAAGACTAGAAAGTTTTTTGACTGAGTGTATATAATTTTCTCAGTTATGAATTTTAAGTAAAATTTCCTAACGATTGTGTATTAATCATATAAAGAATTAAAACTCAAGTCTTTTATGCTGAAATTAAGGAAGTATAACCGTTCTTTGTCAATGAAAAATAAAAACTAACCGCACTAAAGCTAAAGTCTTCCAGGCTGAAATTAAGGGCGGAACCGCTCTCCGCCAGGAAGAAATAAACAATAAACTTGGGAGTGGGAAAAATTAAAAAAAAGTTTTCAACGGTTATGTAACCAATTATTATTTGCGTCATGTGTTTTTCTACACGTGATATTTTCTCAAAAAACCAGTGGTTACTTTACCACTCATCTATTTTCACCCTGATAGAATTTATTTTTAGTCAAAAAAAAAAAAAAAATCAAAAAAATCATCAGTAGTAATGTAACTAATAATTGTTGAATTGCGTCAAGCGTTTCCTGGCATGGCACGTGATATTTTTTGGAGAACGATTGGTTACTTGACCACCCCCCACAATTTTACCCTGATGAAAGTTATCTTTAGTTAGAGCCAAAAAAGTTCCATTGATGATTTCAGCTGAAATGGATCATTGTATACAAATGCCGTAAGGCAACATCTTTCTACGAATTCAGACACCATTCCAGGATGCAACCAGAAGGTCCAGGTGTTTAAAGACTGTTTTAAAAAAGCAGCACCCTGTAAGATTGGAAAATCCTGTTTAGGTAACATTGAAAAAGTTTTTTTAGCGAAAATCAACACTTACTATGGAAGAAGTCCACTGCGCGAATGTGTCGTCCCTGTCTTTCCACTGCATCAAATACAGAGGGACCTCGGCGACCTGAGACCAGCTTATTGTGGCATTTTTATAGTTTTCCGTGCTGACAGCAATCCCGCCGGGTGAATCTGGTCTTTTGGCAATTTTGTCTACCAAATCGTCACATTTTAACCAACAAATGTTGGCGTTTTCACCCTGGAAAAATATAAAATGATCAAACAACTTAATAAATTATATGCCTTTTATATAAGCCTGCCATATACTAAGTTTGTCTGAGTTGGAATCTGTTGTATTTATTTAAAGTTTTTTTAAATTATTAATGAATTGTTTTTTAAAAGCGCAAATTTTGACAAAACTATAAGTGAACACGTGTTCAGAGGAACGGAAAAACAGGTGATTTTGTTAAAGAAGCAGCATACAATTAAATTAAAATTCATTTTAGCATTATTGCGAGGAAGCTGAATCCAAAAAAATTTTTAAACTTGGAGTTGGATATTGAAGGGCAATGACTCTTCAAAATGTTGATTTTTGTACCCTGATTTAAACAATTGTGGGGGAACCCACTTAATTGTTATTGTATTCATTGCCGTTTTATTATAGTCAAAATATGTGGATAAAAAACAACGAGCAATCAAAGGTGATACAAAATTTCGCAGTCAAATATTAAAAAAATATTTTATACTTAATTTTAAAGGTAATATTTATGTGTGATGAGTGTCTTTTTGTTAATTATGATGTAATTCAATTTATGGTAAATTAACTGCCAAAAGTTTTGTTTTATTTTCGTTACTAAAATATATTTTAAAATATAAAGAGTATATTAAAATTATTTTTCCTAGTAACTATTTCATAACTTTAGTTTACTGTGTTACAAACGTAGTATGTATATGTTGGGCGTGAAAATAATTGTAAATTCAGCGTTTTACACAACTAATACAAAGTATCGACAGAATGCCTCCAGTCAATACAAAATCTTTATGTGTAAAACTTTTTTCAAAGAAGAAATGTCAGTAAAATGTATTTATATAAAATAATCTCTAGACAATATCTAATCGTTCTGTTACTTTAAAGATGCAAATGAGAACAAACATTTATATTTATTTAAATCATTTATCCAATATTAATTAAGCCAATATATATTTTAAAAATCTAATTTAAGTCAAATCAGTATATTTAATACATACTCATTTTAGGGTAGTGTAAAAGTTTTTTTTTCAATTTCGATCATTTTTGTTAAAAAAATTGATTATATTTTAATAAACGTTTGAAAAAATCTTATTTCTAAAATAGATAAATAAACAAATCTTTTAATTGTTCTGCATGATTATTTTTTTTCTAACGGTTTAATAAATGTGGCATTTTAAAAGTTGCAAAAAATGTGCTTCTTAGGAAATTCTGTACTTAAGAAATATTTTTTGTTATACAAAAGTTTTGTATGACGAGAAAGATTGCTCAAGCATTAAAAAACACGGAAGTTTAGCTTCATTTCGGCATTTTTATTGCAATTTTAAACAAAGCATTCTCAAACTTATAAGGTTTTATTGAAAAACACTGCGAATTTTTCACCATTGTTGGGAAACGTGGGAAAAAAAGTTGCAAAATAAAAATGATAGTTTAGTCTGTAATTTCAAATAATTTAACCAAAACCAATTTATTTTATACATCTTTTTGTAATTATGTTTTACAAATTTAAAAAAACATTTTTTACCCCTAAAAATATTTTTATTTTATATTTTTCAAATTAGTTTTATAATTAAGATTACTTGTTAACCACATTGGTAATTAAATTTATTCGTTCTATATTGTTGATTTGTTAACATGTTTATAAGTATACCTGACAAAGTGTATCGTTGTTATATGTTCCACACTGTGATTCACAATTGTCTAATACACCCTAAAATAGATATCATTAAAAATTTCCATGTTCCCTAAACTGAAAAAGTGATTCATACCAGATAAAAGATGAATTGCAGAATATTTTAAACACTATTTATTTATTATTAGTCAAACAAATTTTGCCACATAAAACTCAAAATAACGACTAAAGATTATTACACTTTTGACATTTATGTTCTAATTAAATGGTTATAGTGACAGAGCACAAAAATCATATTCTAATTTTTCAGTCTCAACTGAGAAATAATATACTTGAATTCTGATATAGGACCTTATACTGGATTTGGCATGGTACCATGCCTAATGCATCAAAAGTATTAGTGATGTTCCTACCCTCTAATATCATGCTCCGAAACTACGGCCATTTAAAGCGGAGGGACCTCCGGAGCTCCTGAGCTCCATGCGCCGCCTCTTGATTTTGCGATTTTAAGCTTATTTAAGCTTGAAATACATTTAAAATTACTCCATTTGCATTCTTTAAGACTATCTTTATCGTTTCAAATAAGTTTAAAAAAAGTTTACAAACAAATTTAATTATTCACAAAATTTAGTACAAAAATACGGCGGAGCTCCGGAGCTTCGGGAGTCGCCTTGGAGCTACGGGGAACATGACTCATAAGTATAAAACTGAATAAAATATTTTATTTATTTATTTATTTATTATTTATTTGCATATTGCCGGACACAGCTAAAGCATTTAAAAATGCACTGAAATAAGCTGGCCCTTTGTTAGTAAAACTAATCACTATTGTGAACAATATCTAGTATCAATTCATTGTGTGAAATGTGAGTCTGATCTTCAGTTTTTGTACCAGAGAACAATACCTAGGGAACAAGTTATGCGAGGCCCCTTTGAACAATTCAAAAACTACTGCACAGTTTATCGATTTAGTTCCTCAATTTACCACATAAATTGCACTATTTATAACTAAAAAGTGCGAAATTATGAACTTTGACATTTATTATCAACTTCTAATATACAGTTTGAAATTTTTTTATTAGCATATTTAAATAAAACATTTAATTTTAACTACCCTACCTGATTTTCGTCGGCGCACTTGGCCAAGCATCGCACAAAACAGTATTCCCCACTAAATCCCAAACTATCCCGGCTGGTTTGAGCGTTCACACGAAATATTGATAATAAGGGTAAAAATCTGAGAATAATTTTCATAACTCTAATTAAGTCATTGGACGTTTTTTTTCCAAAAATTTGCGTTTTTGCGAACTTTCAACGGTTCAATTCCGGTTTCGGAACTTTCAACGGGCCATAATTCTGTTCAAGCTAATTCCTGTGTCTAAAACAAAAATTATTGCTTTATGATTAATAAGATTAATAGTTAAGAGATGAGTCATATAAAATATTACAAAAGTTTTTATAATAAACGTTACTACTTCAATATAAGAAAAAATTTTCGACACTATTACGCAATATATTATTTATAAATAAAAATTATTGTTGTAAGATCAGAAAATACATTAAAAAAATCCTGCATAGATTATAGAAGCTGCTACGCAAAAACGAGGGGACTTTCCTAAAATCTATAATGTCTTAGTTTATTGCACAGTGACTTTTGTATTAATCGACTTTTAACTATTTAATTACATTAGTTCTTTTGCCAGCAGAGGTATTTTTTGAAGATTTTAAACATCGCAAACAGACGAATAATGTTCAAAATATTGTTTTTTTTATAAAACTGCAGTTTAAAATACTTTACAAGTAAATAAAAATAAAGTTTTATAAAGTAACAATCGATTTTAAATTTCAGCTACCTACTACAATGATTTATTGCGTTAAATACTCACCGTTTATTTTATATTAAGTCAAATTTAAAACAACAACAACAAAATCCATGAAAAATATCGCATGAAACAAATCATTATTTACAATTTTTTTTGTAAAAATTCTAAAAGTTTTTTTCTAAATTACGGGACTTGTTTGTATGCCCGATGCGCTGATTAGACTCGAAGAATTTATTACAATTTTAGAACCCAGTTTAAGTTTTATTCCATTTTTTACATTATTTTTTTATTTTGTATATACATAAGCTGTCTCAATTATAGAATATTTTTTTAAATAGATACCTATTTGATAATGTAAGGATTTAGAATTTATTTTAAGAGTTTAGGTTTATTTGTAATAAAGTATAATAAAACTTGATTTTATTTATATAAAAATGGTTTTACTTTTTCTTGCAATTAAATATAACAATTCGATTAAAATCTGGATATTTCAAAATGTTTGCTAATATTTATTAATTAATTATAACACTTTTGTTCCAAGTTTTCTAAGTATTTATTGTTTATCTGAAAAAACCACAAAAATTGCAAACCTGGTGATGCACCAACTTAATATAATTAATTTTGGAGCCAGTAAAAAAAGAAATCTACCACAAAATAGAATTTATCATTAAATCAAATAAATTTTAATTAATTGTTTTCCAAAACTGAGAAACTGTCCCCAAACAATTTTAAATATTTTTGTAATTCTTGGGTATAGTTTTATCAATTTTTGGCACACCTTAGTTTTTTTATGAAAATTTTACTAACTATGTAACCAAAAAAACATTTATTATTCGTAAAATTAACACATAAAACCGCTAAATCCCTAAAATAAGTTTATTACTATTTTAAACCTTTTTTTGCATTTAACTTGTGACGGAATTTTTATTTTGAGCCGGGACACCGGGTCCACAATTTTGTTTTACTTTAATAGGCTCAAAAACTAAAATTTTAATTTAGATATATATATTAAAAGCAGAAAACAAATTTCGAAAAAAATTTGACATTTCAAACTGTTGTAATAAAATAAAACAATACGGTGGAAGAGTTAGATATCTAAATTATGGTGGAAGAGTTAGATATCTAAATTATGGTGGAAGAGTTAGATATCTAAATTATGACTTGTCCTCTATTAGACTATATAACTGTCTGTAATAAAACAAAAAAGCACTAGACATTTGTTTGAATTAAAAAAAATATTACGAAACGGTTTTTTAATAGAAAACCAGAAAACAGTCATTTAAACCTCATAAGAAATAGCAATTTATATTTTGATGAAATAACTAAGAATAAAGCCATAATTCAAGGGTAAATATTCATGCAAGATGTCTGGGGTTTCAAAATTTTATGAATAAGCGTCTTTTTCTGTATGAGAGAGGGTACAAAAAGAAAAAAATAAAATTTGTTAAGTTTAAACCTATACTTCATAAAAATTGGTACACGATGATATGTTTCACAACGTTGAAGTGCTTTAATATATCAGTTTGTGCTAACCAAATTTTGCTTTTTTAAGTAAACGTCACAATAGTTATGGTTAAATTATATCTGGCTGACGCTGAAAATTAGAATGCAGACATAAGGGGACCAATTAAAATTGTGCGGTAATGACGTTTTTTTAAATAAACAAATAAGAAAGCAGAATTCTTTTTTAATTCCACCTTTTCACAAAATATACAAAAATTAACCAACTTTAGCCCTTAAAAAATTTGCATTTAGGTTACAAATTAAGTAATTTGATAAATAATTATTAAATTACAGTTTTTAATCTTTGTTATTAATCCGCTTTAGTGAAAAATTTTGAATGTTTTTGTTGTTAAATAGTCGATTCAATACTGCAAATATCGCGGTCAGCTAGATTTTATTTGCCTATAGAAATCATCACTAAAATAGTATTTTCGTGAATAATGATTTCTAATTAGTAAAAATAAAGTTGAAATTTGTGCTTTGAAACTAATTTTAAACATACATAGTTTTTTTTAATGTTTTGGTTGTAAAGCTATTTAAAATTTAAAAATTAATTTTAAAAGTCGATTCCAAACTTAAATACAAACATTTTCTGTAATTGAAACATTAAAAAACTGGCAACCAGGCGCACCAGCAGCGCCGTACCTACGAAGCGGCAAAAAACTAAAAATCCCCAAAAACTGTTTTTGCTTTTGTAATATTAAAAAAGTATTTAAGAAATTTTGAGGAGAAGGGTCGAGATTTTAAACCAATAAATATTTGAAATATTTTAAACCGTAAAATGTACTAGTCGCTTGCTGTTTCTCAATTTTCCTTTTACATATGATTGGCGCTAGTAGTTATTGTACACTTCTCCTAACACTAAAAAACCCTTATTCAGAACTAGTCTATTCTGGACGCTAGTGATGACTGTTCTTACGTTTAAATATTATTCTTCGAAGTTTCGGCCTGAGAGAGGGAGCACCATAGAGTTCTAGAGCTCCATCTTTAAAATGAGTGATTTCAAGTTTATTCAAGCATATTCAAGCTTAAATTATGTTTTAAATTATTCAAGCTGCATTTTTAAAGATTCAAGCTTAAATTATGTTTTAAATTATTCAAGCTGCATTTTTAAAGCTATTTTTTGTTTTTATTATTTTTTGGAACAACAGTTTAGTTTAAAGAAATTTTTTGACATAATAATCAATTACATTACTCTTTAATTATTGACAAAATTAATGGAAAAATAAAACGGAGCTCCGGGGATACTCTAGGTCAGAATCACAAATAAACACGCTTCGGTCTTTTAAAAACACAGATAAAAAAACGAAAAAAAAAGAAAAACATTTAAATAACACCCTAGCCGCATTTTAACATTCAACACGTTTCTGTATCAGTTATAAGTAAAGAGCGAACTTTTGTGTTTCGTTTTTAAATTTAAGCTCAAATGATTTTATAAGTTATCTACCGATTAAGAATACAAAATAATCACACAAGAAAAAAATTCCTATAATTTCGTCAACAATTCAGCGATAATTTTAATTTAACCGCAAAAAGAACGCGTCTTGTGCAGTTAAAGCGGAATGGACGAAACGTCAATCGAAACGAAAATCCCATAGTTCGTGGATTTTTAAAAAAATACGTCAGACCAGTTCCTTTCAACTTTATGTCGTCGGGCCAGAATAGTGTACACAAAAGTTTTCTGTACCTGGATTTGACGCGTTAGAAAACCTCCTCGGTTTTCCATTCAATACCGACACTCCCGCTACAAATCGGGCGAGTGAAAAAAGGACACGTCGGAAGTTCCAATAAAGAGCCGTTTTCCACATTGTTTGTTTGAAAACACTTGCCTCAAAACAACCGCCCGAACATTTCCTGTTGAGAGCCTCTTTCGGTCCAGATGGCTCCTCGATTGTTGTTTTTTCTGTTTAAAGTTCATCTCAACGTCTTCTTTAGTAAATGACCTTCTGAAAGGGGTGTTGCAAACTAATACCGGCTCAAATATTTAGGGCAGCTCAGCGTTAAAAATTTTTAAACTGCGAAAATTGGTGGCAAAACTTTTTCATTTCTTTTTTTTTCAATCCTAATGATTCATGCAGCAGTGTAGCTGCAGGCTGCAGCAGCTTTCACGTCCTCCTGTTATTAGTCGTACGGAAAAATGGAAACGCATAGCACTTACATATGTCGAACACTGATCAATTCGACCGGGTGTAAGCTGAAAAAACTGTATGACACTTGGTGAACTACATTTTTCATTCAATATAGTGACAAACCATAATTTAAAAAAAATACTTGCTTACCGGATCGCCCCTTTAACGATTGAATGTTTATGTTTTTAAAGCTTTTGATAAATAAAAAATTTAAAATTAAAAAAATTTCATTTTAAAATTTTCGCAGAAAGTTTGCTACGATATTTTCTTACCATAATTCCATGCACCATCACAAAATATTTTTGATGTCTTACAATGTCATATCACCTCGGTCATTTATTGGACAAAAATGTATTGTACCACCTCAAAAATTAAAACTTATTTACAATTTATAAAATTGGAGTTAATTTTCAGCTGTAAATTACTAACTTTTTTTTAAGGACCGTTTTTTATAATCGTAAAACTGCGAATACAGTATCAATCGTTGAAATTTTACCAGTTGTTTTCTATATAAGCCATATTTCAACACAATTTCAGGCAAAAATTTAATAAGCCCTAAATAAGGCCTAAATTATTAAACACTAATTTTTTTGCTTTAATCTAGTCAGGATTAATCGATACTTATTGCTTTATTTCAGCCTACTTTTGTTCTCCGCTTTCGTTGAGTCTAGACACCTACGCAATATCACGTGCCGCAGCCAACCTCGAGAAGAATATTCGCGATCACAGAAACAGTTTCATAAGAAATAGAGTAATTCGTAGTAAACAAAGTGTTTCTTTTCTTAATGTTAATTACTTACCGCATAATTTGTATTTTAGTGATCGAAATATCAAGAATGCAGAAGAAGCTACAGAAGAATAAAGAACTGACTCATTACTTATTTTTAACAGACATGTTCACACAAACTGTTTAGTATTATTTTTTTCTCATTACTTTTATTTTTATGCAGTGAATACCTGTAAAACGCAGCTGGATGTACTCTTTAATTGAGATTTAATACAATGAGTAAAGACTACGCAACTATATGCACTAAAACTTTTTATTTAAACGTTAAAACTGACGGATTTGAATAACTAAGTTAGCAAATAAATTTAAAAAAATTAAAAGCATTAACATTTTTGTTAAGTATATAAAATAATTCAAGATTATCCGATATAAAAGCTAACAATAAAAATAATTTAAAAACTAAATAATAAACAAATGATGGTAAGTTTTAAATATCCTTTGTTAAGTTTGGGGGTAAAATTAAGAGAAAACTATGTTGCAAGCTAACCAGCAAAGTGTAAAAAAGCATAGCATGGAAATTTCGTTGTAAAAGTTTTGTTGAATCAGCTAATTATTATTTAAGCTTAAAGTTAAGAAATAATTCAATTATAATCTATGGACCCATCTAGCATAACAAAAATTGGGTCGGCGGTCCCACCACGAAACAAAGTTCCTCTCAAATTAAATGCGTTTTTATCTACTTGAAAAACTTTAGTGGTCTTTTTTTATTTAGTTAAGCATTAAAAAATGTTTTTTT
Source organism: Microlaimidae sp. YZB2_3 (assembly GCA_030248175.1). Lineage (NCBI taxonomy): Eukaryota > Metazoa > Nematoda > Chromadorea > Desmodorida > Microlaimidae > Microlaimidae sp. YZB2_3. The sequence continues at coordinate 15,193 of JASAMX010021674.1, forward strand.
CTGATTAACCAAAAAAATTTTCATATGAGAAACCTTAGTTACGCTTCATATAGCTCTAATAATGGTCAAAACTTAAATACCCAAAATTGTTTAATACAGTTGTTTAATCTTCGGTTTTCGAAAAAATTTGATAAAAATCATTGGTTTTAACGAATTCTGATTTCGAGGCGGGATCGCGGACCCAAATTACTGGAATGCTAGGTAGTCCATTGATATGTAGTTTGATCATTGATAAGTACTTTGATCTCTCTCTCTCTCTCTCTCTCTAAAAACGTGGGGATGGACCCTTCTCCACAACCTACAACCAATGAACGGATAAAGGAAAATGAGCGATAATAGCTTATAGTTATATAGTCTGGGGAAGCTTATAGTCTAGAAATTACCATAAATATGTGGAATTTTTGAAAAGATAACACGAATAACTTTATGGTCAATAACGCAAATCTATTAAAGGGAGGCCTGTGGTTTTTAGAAATTTAAAATTTTTGTCTCTCAAGTGGCTTAAACTTATTGCTAATAGTTATTAGTCAATAGAAGACCAGAATATTATTTTCTTTGAAAAGATTAACATGAACATAAGCATATTTTTTGCTGGGCAACGCATTTGCGCTAAAGAAAAGAAAGGGCCCTTCCTCTTCACCCCAAAAGAATTAGGCTAAATTAGGTATCATTGCATTGCTTACAATTTGGGAATATCATAAAAGAGTTTAATCTTTGAAACAAAATTAACACGGTAATTTTTTTTGTTGAAAAACGCATTTTCACTAAAAAAGCCTTCGGATTTTGTACTATGAAAGTCTTCGAACTGACTTAAAATTATTGGTATTGGATATTAACTGATGGAGTGCACAATATCTGTTATATTGAAAATTAATCCATAAGTTTTCTAAGTGCAAACAGACAACTTTCTAATGAATAATAATTTTTTTCCAAAAATAACTAAAAACATGTTGCTTTAAAATTTTCAATTGTGGGAATTTTAAATTTAATGTCAGTTTTTATATTAAAACAATATTTTTTGTAAAAAAGCACATCCCCTTTAAACACGGACATGATAGACAATTGATACTTTGTCTATAATAATCTGAAAATTGTTTTACGGAGCGTTCTGGTGGTAACAAAATCAATAACTTAGATAAAAAAAAAATCAAAAACAAATAGATTATATGGGCATGGGATGGGCATTCTAACTACATTTTTTACAAAAAATAAATAAAATATATGAAAAATACAGAGATAGTTATTTGTCAGCCATATGGCTGACACGGGCCACTTGTTTCATAAATGATTAAAGTTCGAGTTCAGGTCACACAATTTTTCTGGTAGTGTAAATAACACCAAATGAGGAGTATTTCGTCTGCTAAAAACTACCAATTTCCTAAACTCAACATTGGCTTACCCCCTTTAACTATATACTACAGTAATTTCAGTGCACGCGACTTTGATTGATGTGCGTTAATATTATGTTCCGTCGTCCAAAAAGTGGTTTTATATTATAAACGACATTTAGCGAGCCAAACCCGGTAGTCTTAAATAGCTAAAAAGAATTTTCCGTGAATTGAACCAAACAAATAAACAAATGTCAATTTAGGTTTTCAAAACATTTAAAGTACAAAATCTTACTTAAAAGTGCGGTACGGAGTCAAACTTTTGGTCTTTAATTGGATAATTTTACGTGAAAACCTTACCTCTGCCCCCAATAGCCCACAAAATTTTTTTCAACAAAATATCTCCAGTAGTTCAGGAGTTATAACCCATCAAAAATACAAACTACAATACAATTGAGTTTTCACGGGAGGTATACAATGTGTCACAGCTTCCCACCTAGAGAAGAGCTGCTCTCAGTCTCTTCGATTCAATCCGCACACCTCCACCAGCCCCAACAAGCCCGTATAACTTAGCACGGGGGGTACACTGGTATACATAACCTGGAGGTGTGTATCGACCACCAAATATGTGACGGCCTATAAAGGTAATTTTTTATGGGAGCCAGGCAAAAAGCCTGGCTCCCATCTGCTGCGAGGCATTTTTTCCTGCTTTCTACTTGCCACCACTCTGCCTCTTACCTTCTCTTACCTTCTTCCGAGGCAGATTTCGCTGCCTTTCAAATCATCAGAGCCAGTTTCGAGAGCCGTACTTTACCAAGGGAAAAGCTACTATAGCAACACAGAGTGCTTACCTTTAATGATCTCTAGCAGCTTCGTTTCGTTTTAGTCGAGAACCCTGTAAATTATTTATTCCTCTTAAAAATAGATGAAACTGTTGATTTTTTTTACCAAAAAATATACAATGTATTATAAAATTTGAAACTTTTAACAGACTTACCTTAAAATATAATTTCGGAATAATAGAAAAATTCTAAATTATTCTCAGTAGTTTAAATAGGTTTGTGGAAAATGTTTTGCGTAAAATTCGCGCTATAAACCTGAAAAAAATATTTTTTAAATAAAATATATTTCTACTAAATTTTCAATTCAATCATGAAACCGAATGCTATTTTTTCTTGATGTATCCTTTTTTATTAACTACGTTAGTTAATAAAATGCTCAAAACAATAAACTTAAAATAAATTAAAAAGGCCAAAGCAAACATGAAACCAAATCATTATATTATTTAAACAAATGTTAACGAATCAACCAGCATTAAAATTATTCCACATAAACATGAAAAGAAAGTTCTTTAATTAAATATAGGCTTAAAATCTTTTTTTCAAAAAATAAGTCTGACCCTGATATTAATTTAAAAGAGTTAAGAATATTATAAAAAATAATTTGGTTTAAAAAATGGCTTAGCCGTTTTATTCGACATAATTAATATTCCGTTAAATTTATTTAAATTTAAAAAATGGGTTTCCAAAAAAATCATATTCCCAGATCAGAAAAAATACCTAGACTGTGCGTTACATTAGATAGGTTTTTAATTACATTTTAAATCAAAAAGTATTCGTACCTTAATATTTTCTGTTACATAAGGACAATCACGAATATATCGAAGGTTTTATTTGATTTCGACAGTTTTTTCTATTTAACTTTTTTTAAATCTTAATTTACATTTTTTTACAAAAAATATTTAATAATTTTAATGCTAGCGCTGAGTGGCTGTGATTATTAAAACACCTGCGCACATATCACACACTAAAAGGCTGCTGGTGCTATTCGGCTATATTGTTAAGTGTCGAATTTACTATTTCATTAAATGATTGTTTGTTTTGGTTTTTATGGCTCGTTTTTGGAAAAAAAAATGCGAGCGAATCGTTAAAATAGTTTAGTATTCCACCGGGCACAGGCACGTATAAACGTTGGCCTTTAGCTTTTTTTTAAATTGAACAATATTAAATGAAAATTTTTCTAAAAATATTTTATTATAATCGGGTTGAACTTTAATTTCTATCATTAGTACACTAAACTGGAAACCGAGCAAATTTTAAACACTAAAAGTTTTATTAAAAATATTTCAGAAACAAATGAGTTTGTCGTAGTATGAAATAAAAAAAAAGATTTATATCATCAATTTTACAGGCCACTGTATGGGTTCCGCTAAATAATTGGGTTTGTGATTACAGGCAAACTAGGCTTGTTTTGAAAGAAAAATCTTGTCATGTAGTAAACAATCCAGACAATAAAATAAGCGTCATTGATAATGAACTAACTATGAATCCATTAAAATTTGAAATTCGAGAAATAAATATCGTTATTTTTTAAGTGGGTTGGCCAGGCAATATTTGACACTTTAGCTACATCATCTATATGTGGATTTCCTTTTTGTCAATTTTACCAATGGCACTACATTTAAAACAAAACATGCGCCTTGGTCTCTGTTTTTTTAAAATATAAAGCCCTCCCATTTAAACAGGAATCGTTTAGTCTCAAAAAATTCTATAGCGTGAAATGACGCTATATAATCACTTTCTGCCATTGAGCGGTTGAGTGAAAAAATTGATCTCCAAGGAGGATGAAAATCTCCAATTTTTCTCTCAGTTTTATTCCCACGGAGCAAAACATACAACCCGCAAATAGAAATAGTGCCCGCCATTTGAGAATCCTTGAAATTCTAACGTGATTATGATTAAAAATATTGTAGACCCAGTATGATATACAAACTATATTTGGATTCCTGTCCTTTCTTTCATAAAAAGCCTTTGCGTTAATCCTTGAATTTACGTGCATTTCAGCTTAAAACAGCTTAAACCACGATCTGAGTTTTTACCAAGATCGTGGACGTACAGGTAATTTTTTCGCAACCTAAAGTAAACATAAAAAATTACTCACGTTAACTTTTCGAATAAATGTTATTTATTGTTTAAATGCAAATTCATTTTAATTTATCTATTACAAAATTGGATAAAAACGTTATCGCGATTTTCCTATTTTGACTGGCAAATCTCATTCCCATCTTCTTATTTCTGGTGCATGAATTTGCGGCAAAATTAATCAAAGCAATACTGACACTTACTTACTGTCATTAGTATGTTACTGTCACTTACTCTTGGTTAAATTTTAAGTTTATTATATTACGTACTTTTTATTTATACCAAGCAAGATCTAGATTGTATGATTATTTTGTTATTGAAATTATGATTATTTTTAGTTAATTAAAGCGATTGCAATGACAAATATATATAAATAAAATTACAAATATAATATTCATGATGATTTATTATTAATATTTCTTATGGTAATTTTATTTTGTTAATAATTTTAATATTTTGAATGTAAAAATTCCTTTTCATAATGATTAAAAAACGACGCCTGATAATTTTGAGTTATATTGTAAAATGAGCGGATGATGGTGTAATGCATTTAAAACATAAATTGATGAAGTAATGAAACAGACGATGCTAGTTTAAGTCTAAGTAGTTCTTTTATTTTTAATAAGTTTTAGCTTGATTTTAATGTTTTGCTTAGGTTGCAGGTGGAATAATTAAGGTTGTAAATAAATAAAAAAAATAAATAAATAAATATATTTTGTCATGTGAATACATAGACAGGAAAGATACAAAAACTTGTAAACGTTACAACACTGAAATTTGTATCTACTTATATAAACACAAATATAAAACAAAACCACTGAAAACAGAAACCACAGCAATAACCCACCAAAAATGATCAAGACCAACGGTCAAACTATATTGTCAGTAGGATTCTGAACTCCACTGACAAAACAATCCACACAACCAGCCTTAATCATAATTAAAAAAATTATTATACAAAAATAATAAAATTGTAGAATATAAAGATGTAGTACACATTATAGAATACATTCTCATGAAATAGCTCATGTAAATTACAAAAACCACGTAAATTACTATAAAATTTTTGTCTGGTTTGCTCACAAAAATCGGTGCTTATATCATTCCAAAGCCGAATTGATTGTTGAAGTGCAAAAAAATTAGTTCTCATAAAATGTTTTTGGGACAGCATATATTCAAAATTATTATTACGCAACCGAGCAGATCTTCTGAGATTTTTTTCATTAACAAGAAAAAAGTTCATACTGGTTCATACTGGTTCATACTGGTTCATACTTATGACCAAACGTCCTTTGGACAAAGTCCAAAGGACAAAAGTTCTTTGTCCTTAGGACTTTTGTGCTTTTGTCCTTTTTTTCCTTTTCCTTTTGTCCTTTTGTCCTTTTTTTCCTTTTCCTTTTGTCCTTTTGTCCTTTTGTCCTTTTGTAATTTTGACCTTTTGTCCAAGAGACAAAAGGACAAAAGTCCTTTGGAGTTTGTTTAAAGGACAAACACAGCGTCAAATCGTCTTTGGATTTTGTCCAAAGGACAAAGTCCAAACGACAACGTGTTCATACTTTTTGGACTTTTCCCTTTGGATTTTGTCCTTTGGACTTTGTCCAAAGTACAATTTTCAAGTAGCATTCATACCTCGTTCAAAGGAAAAAATCCAAAAGATGTTTTGGCTTGTCCAAAGGACGTTTTGGCTTTTCTAATATTGTTCTTTGGACTTTGTCCAAAGGACGTTTTGTCATAAGTATGAGCCAGCTTTAACTTGCTATAAAAAATATCAACTATTACACATATTATTATTTATTAAAATGCTGTATATTGTTTATATTTACTGCTTGATTTGTACTTGATTTGAACTTGTGCTTTTGCTTGATTTAAAAAGTTATAAGCTTTATTGTTTAATTTTAAAGTAGTTAACAAAGTAAAAACATAACAAATCACAACAAATTAACAAACAAACACAATACATAGATTCCCAAAAATGGATTGGTTTAGTATTGTTTTGCTAAATCTTAACACCTATTTATTAGCATAAAAATTTTGCCTACATAAAGCTTGAGCTTTGATTAATTTAAATTATAGCAAGTAACTTTGAGTTTTCTTCTCAACTAATTTGAAAACAAAGGCTTTGGTTAAAGGTGCGGTATACTAAATCATGGCGCATTTTTTTCGCTTATTTTTTCGTATCAATCGATGCGTCAGGTTTCACTGAGTAAAAAATTTTATTGCGAAAAAAATTAATTTTCAGCGGTTGTCGAGATATTAGCGAGAATATCGCTTGGTTATTCCAGATATTTTTTTGTTTTTTACCAAACACCAGCCACGGTGTGTTTTGTTTCGCTTACATTGGACTTCGCAAACGCATTCTTTCTTGTAAATTCAGATTATTAAAGATAATTTATATGAAAATTTTGCTTTGAAAATATGCAAATTTTTTAATTATACTAATTTCTGTGTTTTTTGAATTATTATATTGCAGTTGTAATGCTTTATTCTAAATAAAAGATTTGATGTATTTTGAGTTCAGTTCAATCTTTCCACCTGTGCCAGTCGTTTGTTTTTTAATCGCTTATCGGGCGTACATATTTACTGTTGTTTGGCGGAAAAAAATTGATGAAATAGCCAAGCAATATTCTTGCTAATATCTCGACAACTGCTTAAAATTAATTTTTTCTGTAATGCAATTTTTTTACTCAGTAAAACCTGACGTATCGAGTGATACCAAAAACCAAGCGAAAAAAATGCGCCATGAATAAGTATACCGCACTTTTAACCAAAGATTTTGTTTTCAAATTAGTTGAGAAGAAAGCTTAAGATTACTCGCTATAATTTAGATTAATCGAAGCTCAAGCTTTATATAGGCAAAATTTTTATGCTAATAAATGTATAGGTGTTTAGATTTAGCAAAAAATTACTAAACCAACTCATTTTTGGGGTTTTATGTACTGTACCCTGTTTGTTCGTTAATTTGTTGTGATTGGAGTTTCTATAATAAAAGATAAATGTAAAAATTTAACCAGCATAAATGCAACAATTAAACACGTAATTTTCATTGTCATTAGGTTTTTATGACCACTTTCATAAAATATTTTTTATTGAGTTTTTTGTTAATATTTGATATAATTTAATTGATTTTTTAATTATAAAAAAATTTTACAACAATTTTTTTTTACTATTTTGCCATAGAATATCGTGTAAAAATTATTTTTGGACATAAAAAGATAATGCAAGTTACCTGTTTTGTAAAAAAATGGTGAATACAAAAAACTTAAGTCATCATATCTTGGTCTCGCAAAAAAAAAATCACGTCAGTTCTGCTGAATTTGTTTCAATGTACATGTATGTATCTTTGGTAGCAACCAACACTATGTACAAATGATTTTAAAAGTCAACTTTCCCAGTTTAATTTATATTTTTAAACAGAATACACGTATATTTTTACAAAATAACATTAAACTATAAACAAAATATGACACGCTATAAAAAGCCTATTTCTGTATGTTATGGTCTTAAAATTAGATACAAAATATTAAGGGTCGCGCTATAATGTATTTTAGATCAGGAGCAGGTAAACAGTTTTGAAAAACCTTAACATAACGAAATAAAGAAATGACCACTCCTCCTCAAATTTATTTCAGCTTTGAGAAATATGCTAGATACCATTCGCAAGCATCTATAATCTATCATAAGACTAATTATTTATACTTTGATTGCTATAGCTGATTAGTATAGAGTGACGATCCAAAACGCAATTGACGTGTTTGCTCACAAAAATCGGTGCTTAAATTATTCCAAGCCGAATTGATTGTCGAAGTGCAAAAAATATGTTCTTTTAAAATGTTTTTGGGACAGCATATATTCAAAATTATTATTACGCAACTGAGAGCAGATCTTCTGAGATTTTATTCATTAACAAGAAAAAAGTCTAATTTAGGTGAGCTTCTAAGCCTATGATGGTAGCAGTAAATTAATCTTGAACGGAAGCTAGCAGCAAGTAAACCAACTGATGAACACCCACTTTTTCTCTGCAAAGCCAGGAAAGGAGATTGTTAGTCATTGTTTATCATTCTCAAGGCAGAAAAAAAAGGATTTTTCAAGTTTGTTGCGATTTTTTAAAAAAAATTGGGTAGTAGACAGCCAAATCATAAGACATTAATGGAAGTATATTACTAAAAATATTTCGTTTAAAATATTTTGTTTAGAATATTTTGTTTTGTATTTTGTTGCGCATGGATTTAATCATGAAATCTTTATTAATTTATAAATTTTTATGATGACAAAATCTGGATTTTCAATCAATCAATTTTTATTTTGCTTTGTAAATATAATGACAGGAGAGACACAAAAGCTAGTAAAAATACTGCGCTTAGATTTATCTACCTATTTAAACGCATATAATTATAAATATAATATTTTAATTTAATGTGTTCTTGAAAAATGTCAATAAATTAACATTATAAACTTTAGTCAAAATTTTGAAAGGGGGAATAATTATACTGGTATATTTTTTCCGGATGGAAGGAATATCCCTTGAATGTAACTGGTCCTAATGAAAATTCAATTGCAAGCTCGTTTTTCTATTTTTTTCTGTATTTAAATATTCTTGTGGATTAAAGACTGGTTCATACTTATGACAAAACGTCCTTTGGATAAAGTCCAAAAGACAAAAGTACTTTGTGTTTGTTTAAAGGACAAACACAGCGTCAAATCGTCCTTAGATTTTTTCCTTTGGATTTTGTCCAAAGGACAAAGTCCAAACAACAATGTGTTCATACTTTCTGTCCTTTGGACTTTGTCCAAAGGACAATTTTCAAGTAGCATTCATACTTCGTCCAAAGGAAAAAGTCCAAAGGACGTTTTGGCTTTTCTAATATTGTCCTTTGGACTTTTTTTAAAGGACGTTTTGTCATAAGTATGAACCAGCTTTAACTTGCTATAACAAAATATCAACTGTTACACATATTATTAATTATTAAAATGCTGTATATTGTTTATTTTTACTGCTTGATTTGTACTTGACTTGAACTTGTGCTTGTGCTTGATTTAAAAAATTATAAACTTTATTGTTTAATTTTAAAGTAGTTAACAAAGTACAAACATAACAAATCACAACAAATTAACGAACAAACACGGTATAGTACATAGAACCCCGAAAATGGGTTGGATTGGATTAGTAATTTTTTGCTAAATCTAAACACCTATACATTTATTAGGATAAAAATTTTGCCTACATAAACCTTAAGCTTCGATTAATTTAACTTATAGCGAGTAATCTTGAGCTTTCTTCTCAACTAATTTGAAAACAAAGGCTTTAGTTAAAGGTGCGGTATACCTAATCATGGCGCATTTTTTTCGCTTGATATTTGGTATAAATCAATGCGTCAGGTTTCACTGAGTAAAAAATTTTATTGCGAAAAAAATTAATTTTCAGCGGTTGTCGAGATATTAGCAAGAATATTGCTTAGTTATTCCAGATATTTTTTTGTTTTTTACCAAACACCAGCCACGGTGTGTTTTGTTTCGCTTACATTGGACTTCGCAAACGCATTCTTTCTTGTAAATTCAGATGTATTAAAGATAATTTATATGAAAATTTTTCTTTGAAAATATGCAAATTTTTTAATTATACTAATTTCTGTGTTTTTTGAATTATTATATTGCAGTTGTAATGCTTTATTCTAAATAAACGATTTGATGTATTTTGAGTTCAACTCAATTTTGGCACGTGTGCCCGTCAATTGTTTTCAGTCGCTCATCGGGCCTACATATTTACTGTTGTTTGACGGAAAAAAATCTATGGAATAATCAAGCGATATTCTTGCTAATATCTCAACAACCGTTAAAAATTATTATTTTTGTAATACAATTTTTTACTCAGTAAAACCTGACGCATCGATTGATACCAAAAACCAAACGAAAAAATACACCTTGATTTAGTATACGCACCTTTTAAATTTTTTTAAAGAAACATTTTTTAGGCGTTTTAATATGAGTTACTGTGTTTAATCGATACGAAAGTACAAAAAATAAAAAAACAAAAGAGATCATACTTAATAACAAAGGACACTTTATATTATACTGTTAATACGACATCATCGATTCATCAGCAACACTCTCTCACATAATATGCTCATGTAATTATTATGGGTTTTTTAGTACCCTCTACACATTGTCCTGCGGCATAAATTTATTTAACCATATAGGGTAACTGACTTAATTTCGGCCACCTTTTTTTATTTTTTTGAATAAGTTTTTTCTGGTTTTTTCAATCAAGCCAAAATTTGGCCTAAAAATCAAACAATAGCTATATTTGTTATTCCATTGCAAAATTTGAATATTTCTGTTACACTTAAAAATCAGTGAAGGTTTAAACTTTTTTTTAAAGTGGCCGAAATTAAGGCGCGTGCCATTTATTTCGGCCACCTACAAAAAACTGGCCATAACTATTGCTTAAACGAACAATAAAAATTTCTAAAGGTTGCAAATTTACCCTTAGGTATTGTTCTTGGTACATATAACTTAATTTTTCCCGTTTGCGAACTTTAATAGTTATTAGCAAGACTTTAAATAATTATGTCAAAACCTTAAAAAAACAAGTTTTAATAATTTGTATTTTTTATTCAATTTTTATTTTTGGCTTAAAAAACGTCAAAACAAAGTCAAACGAGCAAAAAAATTTCTTTATAAATACGGTAGTACAATGATATTTAAAAACAGCAAAAAACGGCAGGTTCTTTCACCTAAATTTTCAGGTGTCCAAAATTAACGGAATCTTAAAATGCGCAGTTAGTTAAACGCATTGCAAAATGATTTTGAAGAAAATATCAAAACATGAAAATTAACAATTTTGAGCCTTAAATAGACGATATTTTAAGGTTATATATTGCTTCGTTAAATTAGGAAAATCACAGAAAATTCACTTTTTGTATGAAAACGTTGATAATGTAGAATAACAAAAATAAAAAACTTTTGCAAAAACACTTTATTCAACATCAATCCAGTTACTTTTGTGCTAGTTCTTTTGTGTTTTAAAAATAAGCCAATTTTCTAACACCCTAAATTGGTGGCCGAAATTAAGGCGTGGCCGAAATTAAGTCAGTTACCCTACAGTATAAAAAATTGTTTTTAATGGAAGCCAGCACAAAAAATTAATTTTATTACAATTTTACATATTTATCGCAGGATATTATTTTCTTCTTTGCACTAAGTGTAGAAAACCCTGATAAACTTTTTTATTTATTTTAAATTCTCACATCATTTGAGTTGGAAAAAAAAAACAAAAATTACCTTTGGTTCTCTGGTGCATTGCAAGAAAGCTTGCTTGTTGTGAACAAAAGGCTGCTAATTGAATAATGATTTTTCATTGTTTAAACAATGTAAAAAATTTTTTTCTTGATTACCAAAAAATACTTACTATTTTTAAAACAATAAAATAATTCCAACAAGTAAATATGTAATGCTTATTGCAAAAAATTAGTATATAATTTCTAGGTTTACCAATTAAGTTTTCTATCATTCCTAAAATTTAAAATTTGCGATTGCAAAAAAATAATATTTGGAATGGAAACTTCAAGGATAAACTGTGAAAATCGAAATCTTAAAAATATGTTTGACAAAAATACCTTTCATTTGATTCTTTTTAAAAAAAAATCATTTTCCTTTTTTTTTAAACACATAACGTTTATATAAAATACATTATAATACCGCTGCTTTAGCTTTTCCTGGTCACTTTCTCCGCCTTTAAACAACCAAAAGTGAAAGAAACTTAACGCATTAGCAAATTAAACTCAGTAATAGCAATTACACATCATTTATAACTAGAAAGAATTTAGAGAACAAATAGCCTGCTGCGTAAATTCGCGCAGTTTATAGCAAAACGTTTACTTCAGGAGGAAATGGCAGAGAACCAATAAGCTGCTGCGTAAAACCGCGCAGTTTATAGCAGAGCGGTTACTTCAAGTGGAAATGGCCCAGAGATTGGAGTAATGTCTGCGTGTGCGACGCAAGGTGCTCCCGCAGCTCTTCGGAGCTTCGCTCATCTTCTTCTCCAACTCCTCCGCTTGGGAGGGACGACGACTGGAGCTGTCCTGCTCTTTGAATTCTCGCCAAGACTTGTCTTCCGCGCTGGCATTATGCCAAGCCCTGTCCTCTACGCTGGCATTTTGCCAAGCCTCTCCATTTGCGCTGAGGGTCTCCGAACTGTCCTTGGCGCTTTGCCAAGCCTTCATCTGGATGGCAGTGGCCGCCGTGTCGGTGGAATTGTCCCGGAGGCTAAAGGGATAGGTGACGCTCTTCTTTTTCAAACTAGACCGCTGGCTGATGGAAAGCGGGGATTTTTCCGCTATTCGTAGCTCCACAACCGAATTCCCCACCGATACTTCCGATTGAGTTTTCATAGCGGAAAAGCTATCTGTTATGATTTATGGTGAAATAATAAAACGGATAAATCGATGAAGGCAGGTCCCAAAATAAAACTGACAACTGTAATTTTTACTTTTTCACTGAGTTTCTATAATAAAACATAAATGTAAAAATTTACCCAGCATAAATGTAACAATTAAACACGTAATTTTCATTGTCATTCGGTTTCTATGACCACTTTCATAAAATATTTTTTATTGAGTTTTTTGTTGTTATTTGATATAATTTAACTGATTTATTTTAACTATAAAAATTTTTAACAACAATGTTTTTTTACTATTTTGCCATAGAATATCGTGTAAAAATTATTTTGGACATAAAAAGATAATGCAAGTTACCTGTTTTGTAAAAAAAATGGTGAATACAAAAAACTTAAGTCAGCATATCTTGGTCTCGCAAAAAAAACACGTCATTTCCGCTAAACTTGTTTCAATGTATGTATCTTTGGTAGCAACCAACACTATGTAAAAATGGTCTTAAAAGTCAACTTTCCCAGTTTATTTTATACTTTTGACCAAAATACACGTACAATAGTTTCACAAAATAACATTAAACTATAAACAAAATATGAGACGCTATAAAAAGCCTATTTCTGTATGTTACGGTCTGAAAATTAGACACAAGATACTAAGGGTCGCGCTATAATGTATTTCAGATCAGGAGCAGGTAAACAGTTTTGAAAAACCTTAACATACAAAAATAAAGAAATGATTACTCGTCCTCAGATTTATTTCAGCTTTGAAAAATATGTTAGATACCATTCGAAAGCATCTATAATCTATTATAAGACTAATTATTTATACTTTGTTTGCTATAGCTGATTAGTATAGAGTTACGATCCAAAACGCAATTGACGTAAGTAGACAAAAAAAATTTTTAACGAAAGTCATACATAAGGTTTCTAAACAAAGTTTCATGAAAAATTATCATTCTCATGAATTTGTCAAATTAATATTAAAGGACACACACATGAAGAAATCTTAAACAGAAAAGTTATGAAAAAAAGTGTAGTAAGTGAAGTTAGAACTAGAATTAAAGATGCAGCACAGAGTCTAAATTTTTGTCTTCAGTATGTAGACGATTTTTGGTGAAATTCCAAATATCTCGGCCAAAACTTTATTTTCTCTCTAAAAATTTTTTAGCGGGTAAAGAGATATTATCTTTTAAAAGGTTTGTGGGGGCATTTTGTAAGTGAACAGCACGCAAAAGTTTGGATTTGGAATAAAATTTATGATAAAAGAAATTATGATAATGTACATTTGTCTCAATTTCGAATTTTTTACTCTGTTTTAACAAAAATTTGTCGTGATATTATTTTTTAATAAAAAAACCTTCAATTTTAAGCCCATTTTTTATAAAACATTTGAGGAAGAAAAGCGGATGATGAGAAACGTAAAAATTTTAAAGAATACTGAATATAGTTGTTTGGAGTTAATTTGTAAAAAAATTATATAAATAGTAAAAAATGTATTTTTAGGATAAAATTTTAGATATCCGTGGTCTCGAGGCGAAATCAAAATTTGTTATGAAATACCAATTTTATTCTATTTTTTCAAAAACTGGAGATTCAGCTTCAGCAACAATATTAAAAGAATGTGAATTCTTTTGTAACTTGGTACCTTCGTTTTAAGCTATTTTTATGCACTTTAATATGTAGATTTGTTGGGTTAATCAGAACAAAATTTTATAATGCTTTAACTTAATATGTTTGATAAAGCTTTTAAAATTTTTGAAATAATGTTTTATTAATCTAAAGTTCAAAAATACTACAATAAAATGAATTTAATCTGAAAGACGCGTTTGGATTAACGGCGGAACCGTGGGCCTAATTTTCCTTATACTATGACACCAAAATAGATACAAAAAAGGAAATTTAATACCAGCTGTTTTCGTCGATTGGGTTTTCGCTTTTTACGTTTCAAAATGCAGTAAAAATCACACGTTTTTGTGTTAAAACATTAATATCTTAATAAATATTTTGTTTAAATTTACAATTAAGGTGTTCAAATAAAAGTAAAATACGCTTGTGCCTATAAAAATAGAAGAGAAATATTTTAAGCAGAAAATGCCCTGAAAGGATTTTTTTTGGTTATTTCTCCGAAAGTTTAGATAGTTAAGCTGTTAAAGATATTTTAGCAAACGAATACATTGTTTTGAGTGAAAGGAATTTATTTTTGGCAAAATTATAAAATCTGAAATAAATTTTAACTGTATATCGTACAGATTTTTAACGAAAATGTATAAATTTTGGCCAATGTCTACGCCATTTACGAATTTTTACAAATAAAGATTTTTTTTAAATAGGTATTTGTATTGTATTTTTTTCTGTTGAACTATTTTAAACTGCCTTACTTTAATGCAAAAATTAAAAAAATGTTTTAACTGTGTTTTTTTTTAAAACTATTTGAGTTAAATTTAATATATTTGCGTCTTTATAATCCCCCCCCCCTTATTGAACCAGAGTTTGGGTTTTTGTAGGCCATATTATTGTTCCGTCTTTTTTGAAACTAAGGCGAAATATATAAAGCGATACAAGACCTGACGTATCTTAGCAGTATTTTTATTATAAAATCCGTCTATAAACGGACGTATCGTTCCTTTGTGAACTGGTATTATTTTGCTTTTCATTCAAAAATGCACGTACATACGTCTGTCCTTTTCGGATTTTATAGTGAACACTCGTTGCTTAAAACGTTGACAACAGGTTTATTATTAACCACTTGTGCTATTATTATCAAAAATACAAAATATAACGCAAAATATGCAACTCCTGCACAAAATGTGGCGACTGTGTGTGCTATTATAGGGTAGTGCATTTAATTTCGGCACTTTTTCGTTTTTCCAATGTAACTTTTTACTGTATGGCCCGATTTTTATGTTTGATAGCTCATTTTAAAGCTTTTACGATACTGCGTTGCGTCATAAAAGTTTCACTGTACGAAAGTTGTTTTTTACTTAATTAAATGAGTTTTTAAAAAAACGGAAAATTTACAAAAACTTTACAAACAATCGATTGTTTCTCAGTCAAAAAATCATCATTTTCAAAAATTTAAAAGCCTATCATTATCTCCAGACAGTTTTCTTTAATTAGAGCTTCTATTTGTTGTTCAATGTGTAACTGGAAAAAAGTTACAGCTAAAATGCCAAATGGTATCAAAATGAGCAAAATTTGGGAAAAAAGTGAATTTCATTTCGGCACTTTTTAAAAGTACTCCCTTAATCGAGTTTAAGTGCAATGCTATTACCCCTACACATTTTAACGTTGTCTTTTAGCTATTTACAACTACAATTTAACACCCGACCCCTTAATTCAACCCGTTTTTACCTACAGCATTATGTGTGCCGAAATTACACGATTTTATTTTATAACAATTGCTCAACACAGACGCAACGAAAATGGGGACTAAAAATTCTGAAAATAGACTAAATTTTACCAGGACAGTTTATTTTTAAACCAATTTATTGCGTAATTATGAAATGCCCCTGTTCTAAAAACGAGTAACAATTTTATTTTTTATAAATCAAACAATTTCACATGAAAATATCACAACATAACAAATAAAAAGCTCACGACTGTCATCTACATATAATTAGCTCTCATTTGAGCTATCAAACGTCGTATTCCGTCCAGGATTACCAAAGATATAGTCTAAAATCAAAAATGCCCAATTGGGAAAAGTGCCGAAATTAAATGCAATGGTATATTTTCAGAATAGTCCATTTAAATAACATTCCTATTAAAATGGCATATTCTTCATTGTAATTCACGCAACTTTTCGTGGAAAGTAGCACAGTTTTATGAAGAATATACTATTATAATGGTATAATTCACCATTATAATGGTATGCCTCAAAGAAATGTGCTATATTATAATGGCTTCTTTTAAAAGTATGCCATTATAATAGCATACGCCGTCACCACTTTTTTACAGGAGTTGCACACTTTTTGTTATATTATATATTTTTGTTATTATAATTATGGGGTGTTTTTACTTTTTCCATTTAAATATTTTTGCACTTTTTGCAAAACCCTATGCTACTTTTTAGCTTTGTTTTTTTATTCTAATTAAAAATAGTTATTTGAAAGTTATTTAAATAGCAAATTGTATAAAAAAACAAATTATATAAATGCCAAAAATTGAAGAAAATCGTAAGTTAAAATATTTTAAGTTATATTTTTAATTTACCTAAACTTCTTCGTTTATTGGTTATTATAGAAAGCGCACTCATAAAATCATAAAATGAGAGGGGGAAATTTTCCAAAATAAGCCTAAAAAAATAAAAAAAAAACAAAAAACTTTTTAAATGAACTATAGGCAAATAAAATCTAGCTGACCGCGATATTTGCAATATTGAATCGACTATTTAACAACAAAAACATTCAAAATTTTTCACTAAAGCGGATTAATAACAAAAATAAAAAACTGTATTTTAATAATTATTTGTCAAATTACTTAATTTGGAATCTAAATGCAAATTTTTTAAGAGCTAAAGTTGGTTAATTATTGTATATTTTGTGAAAAGGTGGAATGAAGAAAAAAACTGCGTTCTTATTGGTTTTTTTAAAAAAACACGTCATTACCGCACAATTTCAATTGGTCCCCTCATGTTTATATTCTAATTTTCAGCGTCAGCCAGATATAATTCAACCATAAATTGCAAAAATCGTTTTTAAAATGCTAAAGCAGAAATGTTATCGGGATATCCTTTTTAAAACTCAAACACGGATTTTTTTTCAGCTTTTTGATTTTTAAAGCAAAAACAAAACAAAACCAAACGGAAGCACAATCAATTGAAATACTGTGAGTGCATTTTTAAACTATGTGCCGCTTGGAATATAACAATACCAAGTGATTTAACATTTAAATGATAAATGATTTTAATTAAACAAAGTATTCATTCGTTAATGAAAATTATAAAATATCTTTTGATAAATGCACGTTCACTTGATTAAAATTAAACTTTGCAAAAGCATCTGAATAAGATTCGTTTCCTATGTCTTAAAAATATATAAAACTTAAATTTGTATCATTAACATATTTGTTGTCGTAGACTATGGCACCAACTTTGCCAAATGCGTCTGCTGTCTCCTCCCTTAAAAGGTCTGCCCTATATGGGCGGAGTGCAAAGAAAAAGTTCCGTCTTATGGAGGAGGAGCACAGTAAGGGCCGGTTCACACCGCAGTGGCAGCTGATAGGTGACGCACAGCGCACACAGTTTACACCGCAGCAACAATGAGAGTGTAATGATGTAAACGCACGCGTTCACTATCAGCTATCAGCTGCCACTCCGGTGTGAACCGGCCTTAAAGGTTCGGCTTTATATGGGCGGGAGTACAAAAAGAGAAAAAGAGAACAGGAATATTACAGGAAATCCTGGCTCCACTGATTCACTGAAATATTGTGTATAGCCAAACTTTAAAAGATTTTTAAACTTTAAAAGATTTTTAAATCGTTTAAATTAAATATAAAAATATTTTAAAATCATTTTAGAGATATCATACGCAAAACGTTATAGACACTTTTAGTAAACAAAAAAAAATTGGCACAAATATTTACAAAATTTAAAAATGTGTGTGTGTTATATACTAAACAGAGGAAAATTTAGAATGAACGGGTAAAACTTCTAGTATACTCTTCATTTGTTTAAAACATAGTTTTCGCATGGAAAATTTATGTTTTTTCCCTCATATTGCAATAAAAACGCAATTATCATTTTCTACAAGAGTGTTTACGTTATATAAAAATAACTCAATGGCGTCACTTTCAGTTTTACCTGCCCTCGGTTTTATCTGTCCTTGGTTTTACTGGTCCCATTCCTATAGAGAACATGCCATTATAATGGTATAACTCACTTAATTGCGCTCTAATTAATAAATAAATTCTTATAGCTTGTGCGACTTTCCGTTAAAAGCATGTCATTATAACGGCATACCTGAGAGAGGTCTGCTATTATAATGGCCTATTTTGAAAGTTTGTCATTAAAATAGCATACGACGCCGCCACTTTTTCACAGGAGTTACACAATTTTTGCTATATTATATATTTTTTATTATGATGGTGTTTTTTAGACAGTTAGAATATTTTTCCTCTCATCGCGAAACCTTATGCTACTTTGGACGTTCTGACTAAAGATGTCGAGAGTCATTGTATTAGCAAATTTTTATTCCGAGGATTAATTATCTTATTTTAATGGTAATAACTTTAACTACTAATAATACAATTAAACAAAACTTTTATCTAAATTTTTTATGTTACATACATTGTTTGTTAATCATGAAAACTCATAAACATTTTAAAATTTAAACAACATCACAAGTTCAATTATATAGAATAAAATCGTAAGTTAATTTATTTTTACATTATTTTGTTAATATACATGTACATGTACTGCCTTTTTTATTGGTTATTAGGAAGCGCACTTATAAAATTGGAAAAAGGGGGGAGTAAATTTACAAAAATAAACCTCAAAAACAAAAAAAAAAACAGCTAAACTTTTTTAAATGAACTAAAAATGCAAAAAAAGTTTCTAAAACACTACAGGAGAAATATTATCGGGTGTCCTTTTCAAAACACGCAAAATGCGGATATTTTCAGTGTTTGATTTTAAAAAACAAGAAAACAAAGCGCGGAAGCACAAACAATTGGAATCGCGTTCTACGTGACGGTCGGAATATCTGTATAACAATATAAAGTGTGATCAATTTAAATGATTAATGAGTTTTAATAAAGCAAAGTATACACTCGTTAATGAAAATTAAAAAATCCATGTCTTTTGGTAAATGAACGTTCAACGTGATATAAAAAAATAGTTATAAAAACTTAACGAAGGCATCTAAATATGATGAAACTTTGAAAAAGCAACTTATTATGACTGAAAACAAACGGTTATATTTTAGTTAAATAAAGAAACTTTATATTTTTTTCTAAAAATCAAAATTTAAGGCAGTATGCATTTTTTTGGTTGGAACGCTGATGTGTTTTTGGTTTAAATAGGAAAAATTCAGACAAATATAGAAACAAGAATACATATGATTTTGTTTATAATAGTTTAAAACTTTAGTATTCAGTACAAAACAGGAAGTTATGGCAAGAACTACGCCCTCAATAAATATGACATTTAGAGCGTTTAAAAAACAAATGATGTTCGAAATCGATTCGACTTTACAACAACATTATTGTTTACTGACTGAGTTAATTGCGACGTTCTTGGCTTACACCGGAAAAAAACTTGTGATAAGAAACACGCGGGTTTAAAGTAAAATCCGAAGTCTACGCAATAGAGAACATTTTGTAAACGCTAAGAAACAGAAAAAAAATTCAAACTATAAAAACAATAAACAACAGTAAAATGCTAAATTATGATTTTTTATAATTAAATTAAAGCCTGAATTTACTCTTTTATTATATTATGTTTTTATCTTTTATTTTTAAATATTAAGAAGAAAAATCACAAATAATCTTCTAATAGTGTTATATTGCTTTTTTAAAAAATATTTTTATCAATTGTATATACACAATTAAGCCCAAAAACTAAAAATTAGTCGTTATATTTGGATTCCGGCAGTTACCAGACCAAAATTAAAAAAAAATGTGAAAATTAAGAAGACAGCAATGCCAAACAAAAAAAAATATAATAAAACATGGTACTTATATTACTTTAAACACCAAGAAGGAAATAAAATTCACTTAAAAATCGTGAACGGAAATAAACTTCATCAAGTCGTAGATTGGCTCTTATAATTATATACTTTGTGCCAATTAAAAACAATTATTATTATTTTATTAATGGATACTATTAACAACAGGTAATTACCCCACTGAGAGGTTGATCTGATGTGTATTATCATTACTAAAACTAGCATGGATGAAGAAATTATATAAAACCTCCTCATATTTTGAAAAGCATAACATATCTTAATATTTTGGTAAGCATAACATATTTTTAAAAGGATTTATTTATTCATTTTGTCTAAAAAAATACATAAGCAAATGTACATCGCACTGGCATGAACCTCATATGCAAAACCAATTAATTCTTTGAATACTATACCCATTCATTGCCGCTAAAAAATTTGGAAAGTTGAAACAAAACTTAAAACCAATTATAAACTATTAAAAATACAAAAATATAAAGGTTTTTAATGTTTCGTTTTAAATAAGCAAAACAAGACAATTTTTAAATTATTTGAAATAACCAAAAAAAAACAATAAAAACTAATTATACCTGAGAGATTTCTAAAAATCAAGCAGAAATAAAAGGTCGATATTTAATTTTTTCTTTTGTTTCATAAAACTTTTTAGAACGATATAATTTCCTTCATGCACGTAAAACAAAATCACCAAAATTTCAAATTTTAACAAAATATCAAAATGTTTTTTTGAGAAATCCAAAAAAAAAACCAAATAAGCAAAAAAAATGCATTAAAAAATTTTCAACCGAAAACAGTTTAATTTTCTAAAAAGTAGTCTAGCAGATAAAATTTTTCTTAAGAAAAGTTCAAGTGCAGTTTGGCACGTAAATTTAAAAACTGGCTAATATATATAACATAATATAAAAGACACTTTATTGACATAAAGAACAGACTAACCAGGAAACCAAGCGTCAGCGCCAGACACAGACGGTGTTTTGTTTATTAAATTCTCCTGGTATTTCGCCAAGAAAAACAAAAGCATAATCGGTTTTAAAAAGAACGTCATGGCAGCATATCCGCAAATCTTGATTTTACAAACGTTATAAATTTTTTTTTATCCACCCACCCACATTACATTTTATCTTTTACAAGAGGAAAAGTATGAATAGGACAGAATATGAACACATACACCAAGTTAGGGCAAAACTTAGGGTAGTGCATTTAATTTCGGCACTTTTCCCAATTGGGCATTTTTGATTTTGGACTATATCTTTGGTAATCCTGGACGGAATACGTTTGATAGCTCAAATGAGAGCTAATTATATGTAGATGACTGTCGTGAGCTTTTTATTTGTTATGTTATAATATTTTCTTGTGAAATTATGTGATTTATAAAAAATAAAATTGATACTCGTTTTTAGAACATGGGCATTTCATGATTACGCAATAAATTGGCTTAAAAATTAAACTGTCCTGGTAAAATTTAGTCTATTTTCAGAATTTTTAGTACCCGTGGTTCTACGTTGCGTCTGTGGTGAGCAATCGTTATAAAATAAAATAGTGTAATTTCGGCACTCATATGCTGTGGGTAAAAACGGATTGAATTAAGTGGTCGGATGTTAAATTGTAGTTGTAAATAGCTAAAAGACAACGTTGAAATGTGTAGGAGTCATAGCACTGCACTTAAACTCGATTAAGGGGGTCCTTTTAAAAAGTGCCGAAATTAAATGCACTTTTTTCCCAAATTTTGCTCATTTTGATACCATTTGGCATTTTAGCTGTAACTTTTTGCCATTTATACGTTGAACAACAAGTAGAAGCTTAAATTAAAGAAAACTGTCTGGAGATAATGATAGGCTTTTAAATTTTTGAAAATGATGATTTTTTGACTGAGAAACAATCGATTGTTTGTAAAGTGCCGAAATTAAATGCACACATTTAATTTCGGCAATTTTTCCATTTTTTTAAAAACTGATTTAATTAAGTAAAAAAATACTTTCGTACAGTGAAACTTTTGTGACGCAACGCAGTATCCTGAAAGCTTCAAAATGAGCTATCAAACATGAAAATCGGGCTTTACAGTAAAAAGTTACATCGGAAAAACAAAAAAGTGCCGAAATTAAATGCACTATTAAACTATTTTGGTATTTGCATTTGGTGTCAATGCCAATGGGATTAGTGTACTAATTTAATAAAAATTAGGAACAAATTGTCTAAGCTGAAAATAATTGCTCGTTTATTAACAGGTTATTAAAAAATAAACTGACTAAACGTAACATTAGTGAGCTGGAATAGTGGCGCAATACGAATATTTGATTAAAAACTGAAACACAATTAAATATGACTATCATTTTATAAAAAATACAGCCGTCTATCTAACGAACATTGATTCAAGTGAAGCTTTTTACTTAATATTTTTTAAAGAAATTGTTTATCGCAAATCGTGACTTTATGCTGATAAAATTGGCATAATTACGAAAATACCTTCAAAATTTTCTTTAAGATTATGATATCACGCATAAAAAATCATTAGAATTATATATCACGAGTCCACATCCGGCCGCAATATAGCATGGATTATATTTCAACAAATATTCAAATTTTTTTTGCTACATTGTATAAAATGCCAGATTTTGAGAGCCGTAAACAATAATATAAATTTTTTAAAGTTAATTCAATAAATGAATCGCTTAAATATCAGCACAAACGAAAAAATTTGGAAGCACCACTCAAGCATCATGTTTGACGAAATTATAAAAAAACCCGTGACACGTAAACTTATTTTTTTAAATTTTGTTAATGAAGCGTGATAACAAAATAACACGGGAATTATCATGCGTCTGGATGGAATCCGGCCGCAGTATTGCGCATGGCGTGAAAATGTAAATTATTATGCAAATTTTTGCGCCATAATTCTCCTGCGGTAAAAAGAAAGGATTGACTTTAAGGTCTCTCCGAACAGTTTTCTTAAGTATGGAAAATCGCGATTTTTGGCATATGAGATCTCCTGAAATACATTAATTTTTCACTAAAAAATTTATATGAGTGTTAAAAAGGCAGAAATATCACGATTATAAAGTGAACATTCATTATATTATTGTAGGTAATTGAAATATTTGATATTAAAAATCAAATTGCAATGAAATTTTTTTAAAACCCTTAAAAATATTTACTGCAAACTATTTATTAAAAAAATACTTCCAATAGAGAGACACCGTTACCCTTTTTCACGTACTTAAAAATTAAATTGAATACTGTTGTATTTATGGTTTAATATACAATTTTCCGTGAAAAATGGGGGTTAATTTTTTCAAAATATCGGTGAAACTTTGATTTAATTTAATTTGGTAAAATTTAAAGCTCCAGATAGTATATTTCTATTGAAATTTATAATTTTTGGAAGGCCATAATATCTTTTGTATTTTTTAACGCATAAATAGTTTTGTCGTGCGTCGTGCGTTTTATCGATTTTTTCAGAGGGTTTGTTTATAAATCGCTTTTAGAGCTCACGATCCAATGGTAGCAGTGGCATAGTCGGTTAGCGCGTCGTCAAATTTTTGAAAGGTCCTGAAGATCGATTCCCACATAAAACATATTTGGCCACAATTTTTTTTTGATTTTAATAATATTTTTTTTTGCTCTTTATTGCAATTGGTTTACTACTGAACGCCCTCTAATAAAAACTGTCCGGAGAGACCTTAAATTTGATTCAAGTCAAAAAAGTATTAAATGAAAAAATTGAATTTGTGTTTTATAGTTGGTGTGTTTTTTGTTTGCTGTTATTTTGGTATTATTTGTTAGCTAGTCAAAGTGTTACTTTAAAAAAAGTGAACTATCTATAAAAATGACATTTCACTTTAAATTTTACATTTTGTATAAAAATGATCGAAAACACACCATAAACCAAACCCCAAACATTATTTTTGGAATATGATATTTTTTTAAAATGCAATTAATCACCTAAACTTAACGGTAATGTAGAAGCGACAGAGCGGTCGCAACAGCCGCCGCGCAGAACAATTATTTAAAAAATAAAAAAAACAATAGCGTAAATTCCCATTATATTTTGAATTAAGTTTATTACGCGGCCTGAAGTGGGTGAAAAATACAGCTAGAGTGACATTGAATGTTTTGATTTTTTTTTAATTTAAACGTGGAGAGCTGAGTCAGTTTATTTTATGATTTACATAAGAAAAAACAAAATGGGTCAAAAACTTATACAAAATCTCTAATATTTATTCTATTTTGCATATATTAATATAAAAACATAGGTAAAAAACATATAGTATGACAGAAAATAATTTTTTATGCTTTTTTAATATGTTTCTGCACAATAAATGACGTTTTCAGATATAAATAGGTATATATTTATTTTTTTATTTTATCCATTTTAAGTATTTGAAAATGGATTTTTGAGAGAAACTGCTGGCATTACTCCAACAACATTCAGTGTTTACGTAATGTCGCTTCCTGGTGGCATTCGAGTTTAATACTTTTTGTAATTGAACCAAATTTAAGATTTATGTTTTTTGGTATTTTAGCATGAATTCTATAAAGTTTTGTTAATATCCGTGTATTAAAAATGCTTTGTTTATGAAAAATCGTGTATCAAAACACATTGGAAATAAATCAAGCGGTATCCTTGTTAACTATTGAGAATTAATTTTTGGTGTAATACAATTTTTTTTCTCAGTGTGACCTGATACATCGATTATTATTAAATTAAACAGCAATAAAAATACACCATAAATTAGTATACTGCACCTTAACCTTTTCCGTCAAGTGAACAGTTAATAGTGTCACAGTTGCGACACTCTTGCATTTTTGAACACAAAAAAGCAAAATTATCTATCTCTATCCTCCATCAGGACTAAAACGACCATTTTTATTTCTGGGAATATATTCTTTGAATAATGAGCAAAAGGTAGGTGTTAATAAATAAATAAATTTGTTATCAATTTGCGATTTTCAAGCAACAAATATCATTTCATATAGCAAAAATTTATCGATATACAACGGAAATTTAGCATTTTTCCAAATAAAAGAGCCTTTTAATTATAGAAATACTCGGTTTATTTAAAAGGAAAATCATTAAAGCTCTAAGCATACGTGAAATAAAGCATCAGAACGCCCACCTTGTATGACGTGTTTTTATTGTTTCTACCAGTCTCTGCCGCGACCTACTTGAGGACGCGATAGCGACACCCGACAGCACTTTTGCGTAAACACATTAAAATATTTCTCGCGCAAAAATACGATCATATGTTGGAATTTTAAAATATTGCCGTACACAATTGATTTTTCTATTTTTTTGTTATTAGGAAAAATATAACGATCAAATATAAACGTTAATATGACAAAAATTAAAATGCAATATTGAATAGATCGTCATACCAAAATTTTTTACATTTAATTTAAATTCGCCCCAGCGTTTCAGTTAACCCAACCCTAGCTTTAAATACTACAGTTTTTTTTAAAATAAAAATTGGTCGCTAAAAATTTTAAATTCATTAGATATCAATTGTTTCGTTGCTCACTTATAGAACGAACTATAGTGTGAAGAAAACTAAAGAATGCCTGATAATATGTTTATATAAGTGTTTGGGGTAAAAAAGATTTAAGTATATCTGCTGAAAAGATGGTTGAATTAAGGCTGGTTCATACTTATGTAAAAACGTCATTTGTACAAAGTCCAAAGGACGTTTTTACATACGTTTACACGCTGTGTTTGTCCTTTGGACTTTGTCCAAAGGACGTTTTTACATAAGTATGAACCAGCCTTTATGCGATAATTATATTAGTGTATAGTTTCGATAGCAGTCAATCAAATTTTTTGTTATAAATTAACCATTTTAAAAATAAGATGTTTAATCGTTTTTAATTAAAATTTAAATTGTATTGCAGTTATAAATAATACTGTAATTTTGAGGTCAGCTCGGTTTTTAGTTATTTAGGTCTAAAAACATTTTCAAAATAAATTTTATTATAAAATTCACAATAAAAAAAATATATATTGAAATAAACGATAATAAAATGCAACAATTTTTTAAATTTTTAAAACTGGCACTGCTTAACGAATACGACTATCATTAACCACTATATGCAAGATATAACAAAACAATACCAATACCAAAAAAAGCGTATGAGATTTTTTTTAAATAAAAAAATTTCTGCATAATAACCAACCCTGGTCAAAAATGATTAAGGCAAGCGGCAAAAATTAACTTTCAAACGTTATATCTTAAAAAACGAAGCAATGGATCAATACGGTGCTTATATCAGTGTGTAGCTTCGACTTTAAGCTATCAGTTAAAAATTAAAAAAAATGATGTTTATAAATGACGCCATCAAGTTGTAACAGCCATACCATGCGGTGTTTCCTATGTCTCCTCACAAATAAAAAAGTTTTGCTTTTTTAAGGCCCAGGTTATTTTACTGTATCGAATGTAGTGATGATGTCATTTGTGAACAACATTTTTTGAAAGTTTTAATTGATAGTCAAAAGTCTAAGCAACACACTGATATAAGCACCGTACAACTGTTGCGCTGATTTTTATATTATAACGTTTTAAAATTCAAATTTTATATCAAGTCTTAACAAAGTTGGATAATACGATCATCCGGGACAAAGGTGTGACACTCGTGTTTAACAAACGCGGCCATGCGAAAGACAACCAGCGGACGGACGGGTGTCATCGTGACGGACAGGTGTCATCGTGACGGACGGGTGTCACGATAAATCGTTTGAAAACCATTCCGTCACGATGACACTTATCCATTAAGATGACATCCGTCCGTCACGATGACACCCGTCCGTAACGATGACACCTGTCCGTCACGATGACACCCGTCCGTCCGCTGGTTGTCTTTCGCATGGCCGCGTTTGTTAAACACGAGTGTCACACTTTTGTCCCGGATGCTCGTATTATCCACCTTTGGTCTTAATCAGTTTTGAACAGACTTTAATTTTTAATGTCTCAGCATATTTTTGCTTTAAATAACACACCAATGATTAAGTAATTTAAAACGAATCAGTACATATTGCAGTATTTTAAACATTCTAAATAAAACCTGACCACTGACCAATAACAAATAAACCGTTAGTTAGTTTTATAATTTTGCATAGTACGATTCATGAACTATGATATCCCGAGATATTTCTTGAATGGTGCGACAACCTAAAAAATCAAAACAGTGTTTTTATCCCAAATACTTGATTTTGTTACACAATATAAAAAACATTAACATGAACCTGTTGCTACAGTCAAAAAAGCCCATTTTCATAAGTTTTATGACATTATTTTAAACAATAACTTTATTAACAGACCCTAACGTTAAAATATACAATATGTCTTCAATTCAAAAAGTTTTGAACATTAATAATTAATATGTTTCAAAAACATATTTTAACTCTGAATAGTAGTCTTAAGAGTGCACTAATATTGGAGCAGACAAAAATAAAATAACAATGAAATATCATATACCGGCTAAAGCCATCGTAGTATCCAGCTCTTCATTTAAAATATTTAAAACTTCTTTTACACCTTTTTCTCCCTGGAAAAATACATTTTTATTTTAATTTCGTTTACAGAAAAAATCAAAAACTGAATTGCGCAGTTATTCACTGAAAAAATTTGAACGTGGCATGATAACAAGCAAAAATATTTTTGCAATCATAATCATTATTTAGTTCTCCATAAACACCAATGCCACGCAATCATTGATGAGATAAACCTCTTTGTTTTCATAAGTTTTAAGCAAGCAAAAATATTTTTGCAATCATAATCATTATTTAGTTCTCCATAAACACCAATGCCACGCAATCATTGATGAGATAAACCTCTTTGTTTTCATAAGTTTTACTTGTTGGATAGCTAAAATTTAGATTATTCTTTCTTAGAAACTTACTGTTTTCATTGGGTTTTTCAAACGTCTTGTAGATGTACGTTAGACGGGTTAGATGGGTCGGCTTGGACACCGCAATTGTTACACCCTTTATTGTGTATTCAGTGAAAAATTGCAACAACCTTGCAGTAGGTTTTCTGTTTTAAACTTTACAAAATCGAAATGCAATGTTAATAGATAGATAGATAGATAGATAGATAGATAGATAACATGCCACTACCGCACCGCCAAGAACCCTTGGTGCTCTTATCGGGTGCACAACATCGACAGTGCCAAAGAGAAAAAAACCAGTAATACATTAATACATAAAAGCTGATAAGAGGAGAGAGAGCAGAGATAATTTTAGTAATTGCAACTGAAGACAGATATTATGTTTTTAGATATTATAAAAATTTTAATACCTGTATGTAATACATAAAAGCTGTTACATATAAATTAACTAAAATTACAGTTTTTAGGAATCGAAGTATGGTTAAAAGCATTACACATTTACAAACTGCAGGAAATGACAAATATAGAAAAGCCATGAAAATACTAAGCTAACAGTGACAAATACTTTGACAGTGCCAAGATTGTCCAAAAATTGACAGTGTCAAAATTGGGGCAGATTGGACAGGTATGACAGAAAAATCTGTGATATTGTCGCACAGTGAGAGCAAGTTTATGGAAAAGCCGCTTCAGCCAGACCAACTCACCTACTTTTATCTGGGCTTGAGACCAGCCTATTTTGAAGCAGTGGTATCTTGCTGAGGCTGCAAGTCTCCAACTCTATAAATAGGGCGAGGAATTACACTAACCTAGAAACCTGTACCACTTGATGCAGTGTCTTACTGAGGCTGTAAGTTTCTACAAATAGTAATAACGCCAGGATTTTTAGCACCTAGACACCTATCTTACTAGTGGTCTAAAATAATTTAGAACAAACTTCACTAACAAATGCAAAACTCTAAATTTTTTACACTTTAATTCACCAAAGTCCCAGAGCATGATATTCGAGAACATAGCTATGTTTTCTTTTTCTTAAAAATTTCAAAAAAAAAACCGATTAGACCGATTAGGTATCAGATAAGAGTTTATAGTTGGTAAAATGACGTGAAAATGATATATTTAACAAAAAGGAAATGAACACTTTTATAACAGATCAAACATTGACATAACAAACAACAATTTTTGAAATTGAAGAAACTTTTTATTTCAGAGGGAACAAAGTGGAATATTTGACAGTATTCAGAAAACTTTTCATGTGGATTATTCAAAAAATTGTGGATTAATCCACATGTTGGACCTGTGCACTACCCCAACCTCCCCCTCCCCCCGGGGTTTTATTTGGTGAGGGGGAATTCCAAAACGGCGGGGGCACTGGGGGGCAACTTTTTTGAAACGGGGGAAAGGGGAAGTAATAAAACGGGGGCAAGCAGGAAAAAAAAAAGAAAAAAAAACGGAAAAAGGAAAAAAAGCACACAAAATGCGAAATTTAAGTAAAAACAAGTCTAAAATGGCTTAAAAAGCATTGAAATAGAATAAAAACTGCAAAAATTTTGCGATGATGGCGTCATAATAGGTCAAATATGTACCATATTTTTGGGTAATTTTTCATTTTTGGGCGGGGAGAGGCAATAAAACGGGGGGATGGGGGGGTCGCAGCCACTAATATTTCGTGGGGGGCATTTCCAGGCCGTGCACAGGTCTGCCACATGATGTCGTAGTAAATATTTCTACTATTGATAAAAAAATCTAGACGGTTGATTGCTTCAAAATAGGATATTATGCGACTTAATTATCAATGTAATAACCTAAAGCTTATACCTAGTATAAAAATTTTGTGTATGAATGCAAGAAGCCTTGCTAACTCCTTAGACGAGCTTGATGTTCTGATTTCAGGAGATGACCTTATCTATGGTGCTGTTGATATCTGCTTTATTTGTGAAACATGGCTCAATGAAACAACTACTAAAGAAATGATCATCAAAAATAGAGAATTTAATGTTTATTGAAGGGATCGACAACAGCGGCGAGGAGGTGGAGTAGTTCTATTAATTAAATATATTTTTAGAGTAGTTGAAGTTGACATGGAAGAAAAGTATGATGCAATAGAACTAGTAGCGGTTGACATTTTTCTACAGGAGTCATCTAAACTGAGATTCATTGGTATTTATAGATAGCCTAGTACTAACAAAGAAAAAGACAATCTAATATTTGAGCTAATCAGGAATTTAACAGAAAACTTTGTAGGAACCATATTGTTTCAAACGAAGATTTCAATCTGCCAGGGGTAGATTGGTCTTCAGATAAAATAACTTCAAACAAGCAAAATGAAAATAATTGGTTTGAGTTTCTTATTGAGCTAGGTAGGTATGTATCAGCTTGTTTCACAACGAACTTGTGGGAATAATTATCTGGATCTTTTGTTCACAAACGATAGAGAAATTTTCAATAATGTCACTGTTGCGCCCAGTTTTTCACAATCAGACCATGACACTATTTTATCTGAAATTAATTTTAAAATATTTGACAGTCCCAAAAATAGGATTCAAAACTACCTACCTGATTTTTTAAAAGCAGATTATGACTTGCTAAGTTTATATTTATCTACAATCAACTGGAAAATTTTATTTGAGGAATGTGGCACAGTGGAAAATGCTTGGCAGAGATTCAAGGATATTTTGTTGTTAGGAATCAATAGACATGTTCCTGGAAAAAATTATTTACAAACAAGAAAAAAATTGAAAATTCACGTTTTTGGAAGAAAATTTAGTATAAAAAATCACCTAAGAATTTCCTGAGGGGGGAGGAGGGGGGTCAGATTTCAAATTCTAGAGGGGGGGTCAGGGGTAAAAAATTCGGAAATTCGGGGGGAGGGGGGCCCCTAGATTTTCGTCTAGGGGGGTCCCAAAATTTCGAGGCTAGGAGGGGTGGACCCCACCCTACCTTCCCCCTTTCTCACCTATGTATCCAATACATATAAGAAAACTACAAAATCAAAAGAAAAAACTTTGGCGTGAGCGTAATATTGATGAAAAATCAAGATAAGAGTACAAAAAAATTAGCAAAGTATACAAAAATAAAGTTAGAGATTTTAACACTAATAAAGAAACAAAAATTCTAAACTCAGGAGGTTTAAACAATTTTTATAAATTTGTTAATAGTAAAATTAAAACAAAACAAACTATCCCACCAATTTAAAGAGACAATGGGACTTTTGTAACTGAAGACTTTGAAAAAGTTGAACCTTTTGGAAATTATTTTGCTTCTGTTTTTACTGATGTTGATAATACTTTACGAAATTTTAATCCACCAAATATTAACATTTTGGAAAAAGTGCAACAAAATTTCACTAGGCGGTTGTTTTATAAATGCAAGTTGTTACCTGTTGGTTATGAACAAAGACTGGATTACCTAGGTTTAGAAAGATTAAAGGACCGAAGAGACAAAATTGATTTATATGAGTGCTTTAAAATTATACATAGCTTAAACAATTTGCAAGCCAATGATTTTTTTAAGTTTAACCTGCAGCCCATCCGTGGTCATCCCTTAAAATTGGCTATTGAAGATAGCCGAAATAATGCAAAGAAATTTTCTTTTGCAAATAGGGTGGTTGTTTGGTAAAAAACAATCTACTCCCATCTCAAGTAACTGTCGATTGTTTGGATGCATTTAAGAAAAGTTTAAAAACTGGCTTAAATAAGCGCTCTTTATGAGCCTTTAAAGTCATTTCAGATAGCTATGTTCGTTGATATTTTGTTAGAATTGTATTTTATTTTGGCGGCAATTAAGTCGCAGATTTGATGTTGTTGATGAAAAAAAAAAGAAAAAAAAGAAAGAAAAAGAGAAGAAAAAAAAGGAAAATGAAATGATGCAACAGTAGAATTAAACTATGCATAGACTATGCTTAGTATAATATTAATTCTGTTATCTGATCATTAAATAAAAATAAAATAAATAATATACAATTAGAAAGAATCACTTTTTTACAAAGAGTTGGACATTTTTTTACTTCTTAGGATTCTTGTCATAGTTGATTTTAACTGAAAAATTTCAAAAAAAGAAATTTAAAAAATTAAAAAAAAACAAAACTAAAATATAAAACAAAATTAAATTTTTATCTTGCTCTTTTGTGTAAAATAAATTTTCAGTGAGTTGTATTGGCGCAAGATCTAAAATTCATAAAGCTGTTATTTTATATTTCTTACGGTTTAACCTGTTCTCGTGATAGCTTTTACCCAGGTGTTTCGAAAACAGACCTGTGCACGGTCTGGAAATGCCCCCGCCGAAAAATGAAAAAGTACCCTAAAAATATGACGCCATTTTGACCTATGATGACGCCATAATCGCAAATTGTTTGCAGTTTTTAGCCTATTTCAATGTATTTTAAGAAATTTTAGACCTATTTTTACCTTATTTTCGCTTTTTTTGTCCTTTTTTCCTTTCTTTTTATCTTTTTTTTTCCTTTTTTTCTCTTTTTTTTCTTTCCCCCCTGCTTGCCCCACTCCGTTTTATTGCCCCCCCCCATTTAAAAAAAATTGCCCCCGTGCCCCCCCCGTTTTGGAAGTGCCCCCCAATAAAACCTCGGGGGGGGCAGTGCACAGGTCTGCCAGAGTCGAGTGTGACTGTGACGGCGGCGGTAATACACGCGCTAAGACTTGTGTTTGTTACGTGTAGCTAATTTGTCTCCCACACGTAAAATTATTATAGTATCGTCATACCTAGGCAAACCTTCGCTTCACCGCGATGGGCTAGGTAAAGTCCATCACGGAGACGGGTTCACAGGGTACGTCAGAACATTTGTACATCAAAACATCTTTTAGTTGCTAAATTTAATACGTTGAGTTGAAAAAAGTGTTTAAAAAATTATTCCGGTTAAAATTTTAAAGTTGATTCGAAATCGACATTTATTATTAAGTTAATTAACCAACATACATAAAAAAGAAAAACGTTTACACAACGGATAGAAAGATTTCTGCCTAAAATTATGCTAAATACAGCAATTTTGAGGTTTTAGTAGTTGCAACAAAACAATTGCAAGTTACCATGAGCCAAATATAAGTTTAACGCTGTTTTATTTTTCAATGGGAAAAACTCGTTTTAAACGCAACAGGAAACCTCAGCAACAGTAAGATGACGCCAAACGTGATGTACACTTTGGTTTAAGTTGAGATAAAAATTAGGTTAAATTACAAAATTAAAACTGAAATGACCAATTATATAAAAAGTTATTTCAGAACTAATTATTTCTAGACGCTTCGATATAACGTGACCTAATAAATAACAACAGTGGTGTTTACAATTTTTGTCAGCTAAAACAACTCCCTGGAGCTTTTACATAAATTTTAAACAACTAATTAACAATTTAGAGTGACAATTTATATATGAACGTGACTTAAACTAACAGCCATGGGTAGATGGGTTCTATTTTCATAATTTAACAAAGGGGGCCGACGAAAAAATACTGCACGAAACAGAACGCACAAAAGAGTATGCCACAAAATAGTACTGACAAAAAACAGTACGGCACATAAGAGTCCTGAGTGAATTGCGTTTGCTACACCACGCAACTGTCACACAAAACAGTACTGGCTAACTCCCCTTTTAAAAGTTAAACTTATTAGGTTTTAGGAGAAACCTATTTTGTAATGGCAAAGTGTACTACTTACCTTAACAGCCAATCCCCACAGTACTGGCCTGCCGACAAACACCAATTCAGCACCAAGAGCTAACGCTTTAAAAACATCATTTCCGGTTCTTAAAATTGAAATAATGCAATAATTGTTGTTTGCAATTGATAAATATAATATAAACAGTATTAAATTTTGCTTTGTAATTAATTTAATAGTATACTGATAAAAGGTTAGAAATACACAAAAAATAGTAGGAAATTAAATGATTTTGGTAAAATTTATTATTATTTGTGTATTTTAATAAAAGATATTGGAATTCGCAGCCAAATATTTGTCGTGAACTCGCCTCGTTACTGCGTCGCTTATTATCTGCCGCTATTTTGGGAAAGCAGAGATTAGGTACCTGGTACATCAAAAATGCCCCTTGAAAATTTCAAATTCATATTATGTCTAATGTAAATCATTAAGATTTGAATTTGTGAAGATTTTATTAATTTTTTGATGTTTACCTTACACCGCCATCCATAAACACATGACAATTTGAACCTTTAAGTACATTTGCAATTTCTGGTAGCGCTTCAATCTTAACACAGGAAAATAAAAGCAATAAATAAGTTTCATAATCAATAATAAATTCCTTATTTTATAACAATATAAGAAAACATTGAAATAATTAATTTATACACAATTTTTAAGTTTTTTTTAATTTAGTAAAATCCTTTTAATCTCACAAAATTACTTCTTGCCACAACACAGCAGAAAAACAGAATGTCAGAGTTAACATTAATACTTAGACAATTCGTTTATAATTTACTTGGAATATTGAGCACTTTCACTAAAAATGAATAGAGTCTATAGTTGCGAAAGCACTTTAATTCCATTTTTTTCGTCAAACTCATAAAAGATTACAAGATTATTTATTTTAATAGAAATCTGTATACCCAGCACGCAACAAATAAAACTGTAAAAAACAAGATCGAAAAACAATACTTCACTTTTGGTTTAGTAACAGCTTTAAATTCATGTTTTTAACAATTGTTCCATATCAACTCACACGGCTTTTTTTAATGCTTGTATTTAAACAAATTAAAAACAACGGTTATTTACTGTGGCGGGAGATGAGTCCAGCTGTCTAGCGCCATGGTTGGAGACAATTACGCCACTGGCGCCGTAATCCCGAGCCAATATTGCATCTTCTGCAGTTAGGATTCCTTTTACCAATACTGGTATATTGCTGACTAAATGAATAGTAATGTTATATTATTGCTCTTGTAAAACCTTAATTTATCTTTATTTCCTCTATTCTGTTTTTTAGCGATACTGGGAAAATTGTGACAAAAAATATTTGTTTGAGCTCTTATAACTTTTGAACGCACCGCGATTACTATGCAAAAACCTCGCGTTAAGGTCCTTAAACTTTTGGCTACCTCCTGAAAAAAATTTTTTTTAAAAATTTTGGGGGGGTTAGCCCCGACCCCTCCAAATTTAGAGGCATTTTTTCAG
Organism: Microlaimidae sp. YZB2_3; assembly: GCA_030248175.1. NCBI lineage: Eukaryota > Metazoa > Nematoda > Chromadorea > Desmodorida > Microlaimidae > Microlaimidae sp. YZB2_3. The sequence continues at coordinate 50,509 of JASAMX010021674.1, forward strand.
CCAAATGTTTAACTTTTTAGCATATACTTACGTCTGAAAATTTTTGTGCAGATTGCCCATACTTTCCTTAGCTCAAAAATATATATTTTGTTAGGGTTAACCTACCTGGGTCGTGTACCCCGAGAGGTTAAAGGAGGTCAATTTTACGATTTTTGCAAAAATTCTTTGTATGGGGGCAGCAAGGAGCAAATGAACTTTTTGGCATAATGCTCAAAAACTGTTTGAGCCACAGGTTTGAGACCCAGGGGATTTATGCGGAATTTTATGTTCTATATTTTGGTGACAGTCAAAAAATTTTTAATGCCCTAAAGCACTGCAATGGGGGTGACCCCTAAAAATTTCAACTTTTGAAACAGCCCCTCTACATAGGCGAGAAATATATCATTTTAAATCTCTCGGCGTGCTGATTTTAAAAATATAAAAAAAATTTGCTCTAAATGGTCGGGTAACCAAAATAAAAAGCACTCCAATGGGGGTGACCCCTATAATTTCAACTTTTGAAACAGCCCCTCTAAATAGGCGAGAAATATATCATTTTAAATCTCTCGGCGTGCTGATTTTAAAAATATAAAAAATTTGCTCTAAATGGTCGGGTAACCAAAATACAGACCACTTTGTACCCTTAAAATTAGTAAGAGGTGATTTTTTTGTTTTTATTAGTTATAAGCCGTGTTTATATTCGTTTGAAAGCTCTATGCGTGCTGATTGCAACATTATTAATTTAAGGTTAAAATTTTTTGTTGTTACCCGGTTACATAACCCAAATACCTCCAAATGTGAAAAATGGTAATTTTGTCAATTTTTTATTTTAAGTGTCGTTTTTATGCTCATATAAAAGCTCTCGACGCACTGATTTGAAAAGTATATAGTTTATTAAATTTTGTTCAGTGGTTAACCAATTTTTACACCCAGCAATGCACCCCCTAGAATTCGCAAGAGGTGATTTTATTATAGTACCGTCATGTTTGTACTCATATCAAAGCTCTCGACACGCTGATGTCAAAAAAAATTATTTTTATTTGATTCACACTATTATTACCATTTTTACAACCCATAATGTACCCTCAACATTAGGGTAGTGCATTTAATTTCGGCATTTTTCCCAATTGGGCATTTTTGATTTTAGACTATATCTTTGGTAATCCTGGATGGAATAAGACGTTTGATAGCTCAAATAAGAGCTAATTATATGTAGATGACAGTCGTGAGCTTTTTATTTGTTATGTTGTGATATTTTCATGTGAAATTGTGTGATTTATAAAAAATAAAATTGTTACTCGTTTTTAGAACAGGGACATTTCATAATTACGCAATAAATTGGTTTAAAAATTAAACTGTCCTGGTAAAATTTAGTCTATTTTCAGAATTTTTACTCCCCGTGGTTCTACGCTGCGTCTGTGTTGAGCAATGGTTATAAAATAAAATCGTGTAATTTCGGCATACATATTGCTGTAGGTAAAAACGAGTTGAATTAAGTGGTCGGGTGTTAAATTGTAGTTGTAAATAGTTAAAAGACAACGTTGAAATGTGTAGGAGCCATAGCACTGCACTTAAACTCGATTAAGGGGGTCCTTTAAAAAAGTGCCGAAATTAAATGCAATTTTTTCCTAAATTTTGCTCATTTTAATACCATTTGGCATTTTAGCTGTAACTTTTTACTAGTTACACGTTAAACAACAAGTAGAAGCTTAAATTAAAGAAAACTGTCTGAAGATAATGATAGGCTTTTAAATTTTTGAAAATGATGATTTTTGACTGAAAAACAATCGATTGTTTGTAAAGTGCCGAAATTAAATGCATACATTTAATTTCGGCAATTTTCCATTTTTTAAAAACTGATTTAATTAAGTAAAAAAACAACTTTTGAACAGTGAAACCTTTATGACGCAACGCAGTATCAGAGCCATACAGTGAAAAGTTACATTGGAAAAACGAAAAAGTGCCGAAATTAAATGCACTACCCTATTTAGAGGGTCATTTTTATATATTTCATTAAATACCGTCTTGTTTATACTCATATTAAAGTTCTCGACATGAAGATTCCCACAATATTATTTTTAATAAAAATCAACCAATGATTATCATTTTTAATTTTTCAAAAAAATTTTTTTTGGTACATTACGGGTTTTAAAAATGGTAAGCATTGGTTGATTTGAGTTAAAAATATTATTATTGTGGACATCAGCGTGTCGAAAGCTTTAATATGAGTATAAACAGGATGGTATTTAACAAAATATATAAAAATGAACCTCTAAAAATTTTTAGGGGTACATTATTATGGGTTGTAAAAATGATAACTATTGGGTTAATTGAGTTAAAAATAATTTTTTTGACATCAGCGTGTTGAGAGTTTTAATATAAGTACAAACATGACGGTACTATAATAAAATCATCTCTTGAGAATTTTAGGAGGTGCATTGATGGGTGCAAAAATTGGTTAACCACTGAACAAAATTTAATAAACTATATACTTTTAAAATCAGTGCGACGAGAGCTTTTATATGAGTATAAACACGACAACTAAAATAAAAAAATTGTCAAAATTACAATTTTTCACATTTGGGGATATTTGGGGGTAGGTAACCGGGTAACCATAAAAAATTTTAACCTAAAATTAATATTTTTGCAATCAACACGCATAGAGCTTTCAACGAATATAAATACGGTTTATAACTAATAAAAACAAAAAAAATCACCCCTTACTAATTTTGGGGGTACAAAGGGGTCTGTATTTTGGTTACCCGAACATTAAGAGAAAATTATTTATTTTATATTTTTAAAATTAGCACGCCGAGAGAGCTATAAAACGATATATTACTCGCCTATGTAGAGCGGCTGTGTCAAAAGTTGAAATTTTTAAGAGTCTCCCATTGCAGTGCCTTGCTTAGGACACAAATTTTTTTTTTGATTGTCACCAAAATATAGAGCATAAAATTCCGCATAAATCCCCCCGGATCTCAAACCTGTGGCTCAAACAGTTTTGAACATTATGCCAAAAAGTGCACTTGCTGCCCCCTCCCATACAAAGAATTTGTGCAAAAATGGTAAATTTAACCCCCTTTAACATCTCAGGGTACACAACCCAGGTAGGTTACCCGACCCCTAACCAATTATATATTTTTGAGCTCAAGAAAGTATGGACAAACTGCTAACAAATTTTCAGATGTAAGGATTCATATGGTAAAAAGTTAAAAATTGGGCTGAAAAAAAATTGCCCCTAAATTTGGGGGTTTTGGGGCTAACACCCCCAAAAAAAATTTTTTGAAAATTTTTTTTTTCAGGAGGCAGCCAAAAATTTAAGGACCTTAACGCGAGATATTTACATATTGATCGCGGCGCGTTCAAAAGTTATAAGAGCTCAAACGAAAATTTTTTTGTCACAATTTCAGACCTGTGCACGGTCTGGAAATGCCCCCCCCGCTTTATTGGAGGATTTGCCCCCCCCGTTTTATTGCCCCCCCCCGCCAAAAATTACCCTAAAATACCCTAAAAAGTACCCTAAAATTATGACGCCATTTTTGACCTATGATGATGCCATCATCGCGAATTTTTTGCAGTTTTTAGCCTATTTCAATGTATTTTAAGCCATTTTAAACTTATTTTTACCTTATTTTCGCTTTTTTTCTCTCTTTTTTCCCTTTTCTCTTTTTTTTCTCTTTTATTTTCTTTTTTTCTTTCTCCTCTGCTTGCCCCCTGTTTTATTGCCTCCCAACGTTTCAAAAAAGTTGCCCCCCGTGCTACCCCCGTTTTGGAATTGCCCTCCCCCCCAATAAAACCCTCGGGGGGAGGTCAGTGCACAGGTTTGCAATTTTCCCAGTATCGCTAAAAAAACAGAGAATAGACAGATTACCAACCAAAGCAAAAAACTGAGTGAGTGCAGTGCAACAGTGAGTGAAGAGTAAAAAAGAATTTCACTTAACGTATTACTAATTGACACTTTATCTCCATCCAAAAGCCACTAGGGCAGAGCTTCGGAGCTCCGGGGAAAATTACTAGTATATACATATATTGTAAATCTAAAAAGTTTTGGTTATTTAAAGTATTTTAAGTTATTTTACACAGTTAACATTTTTTGGACAATTCTTCAAAAAACAGATAAGGTTTGTTTATTTATTGAAGTCAGAACTAAGTTATTTGTTAGGTTAACACAATATTTGCATGTTTCAAACCTTTAGTTAACCAAGATACGTCCTTCCAAGATAAGGTTGGGTCAAACAATTTTTTGACATATTCGCTGAATCCTGATGATCCTGATATTTCAGTTTGCATTGCCGAAGATTTAGATTGTTTAATGTCAAAATTTGCCATTCTGAAAACAATTTAATTTGATGCTATGATGAACTCACGTATACACTATGATATAGGTAAATGCATAAATCATACACGTGAAAATAACGTTGCACAGTATTGTAACTAGTGTTGTAAAAAGTATTGATTTTGGATTATTTTAAGTAAAAGTAAAATTAATTTGAAAAATTTTAATTTAAGTAAAGAGTAAAAGTAATTTGTGATTTTTTTAATTTAAGTTAAGTAAAAGTAAAAGTAAGACCAATTTTTTTAAGTAAAAGTAAGAGTAAAAGTATAATAAAATTAATTTTGAAACGGAGCAAAACACCGTTTTTGGAGTTTTATAGCTATGTTCTGAAGTTTTTTTGCTTATTTTATGTATAAATTGTTTTTGTAATAAGGTTTTAATAAAAAAAAAATGGTTTTAGCGTGTTAGCG
>JASAMX010021677.1:0-41802 GCA_030248175.1 Microlaimidae sp. YZB2_3
CAGGTCTAAAAATGAAAAAGGGGCTATTTTTCGGACAAAAAGGGGCAAAAGGGGCTATCGAAAATGGTCGAAAAATGCCAAAATTTGAAAAAAGGGGCTATTTTTGGAGTAAAAAAAGGGGCTATTTTTAAAAACTATCGATTTTTGTTAAATAAAGGCAAAAATATAGATTACACACATATTTCATTGTTTTTTAAACTATTTAAAGCAGTATTTAAGCGATTCAAATGCTTATAACTTCAATATTAATGGATTAGAACACAATAAAGATATCTTATTGCATAAAAACACATTTTTAAATTGAACATTTCAAATTTAAAGAGCTCTTTCAGGGAAACTATTTTTTTTTGAGATTTAAGCGAAAATTTTAACCAAAAAAAAAAATTAACAAAAAAAAAAAAAATTTTAAATTTGAAAATTTTGGGCAGCATAACAGCTTAACAGCTGCGATTTCCCCGATCGCAGCCACTCTATAGTTTCTAATTTAATACTAAAACAATTTTTTAATAAACATAAAACCAATAAATTTTTCATTAGGGTAAAAATTTTAAAAAAAGCTGCTGGGGTACAACTTTTTAATTAATTTTTAATCTTGCAAATTCTAAGCAGCAAAACACTTTTAAATTTAAAATATTGTTTTAATTATTACAAGTCAGTTTTCATGCCACAAATCACAAACAATTAAAAAAAATGCAACATCAAAAAAATAATAAATAACAAGTTAGAGTTTTAGAGTTATTAACGGTTTTTGGCGGTCCGGCGGTGTGGGTTTTACCCCATTGATTTTCGTCCGTCCGCTCAGTCGATGTGGGTTTTACCCCTCCCCAAAAGCCAAATGTACGTTATTCTGAAAGATCTTAGGCAAAACTTAAAAATTATTATGATAAATTTTTATTTTTATTATTTAATGTTGTATTTTTTGAAACAAATTGTAAAAATAAAAAAAACCGCCACTTGCTTTTAAATTTATAATTATTGGAAATTGTATAAATGAATTTAGCACTAGGAAAAATATATTCTGCATAATATCTTTGGAAAGAATTCTTCTGGAATCATAGCTTTTGAAATAATACATTCCAGTAAAATATCTGCGTAAAATAACTTCTCAGCGTTGGTCGCAGAAGATATTACGCTGGAAGGTATTTTATCCGCCCTTCGAGAAATAAACCGATGAGTGAGACGCGCAGCGAAATTAAAATAAAGCAATCTTATAATTTAAAACATTGCCAACTATTGCGAATGTAAAAACCAAAAACAAAGTAATAAAATTTGTCATTTGATTTAATCTAAATATTTCCAAAATAATAATGTTTTGAATAATAATAATCTTATACATAAAAATCAGCGTTGATTCGTTATTTAAAAGTTTTTTTTACAAATTTTCAAAAAGTATAGATGTAAAATTGTGCTGAATTACTACACTACGCTTTAAATATAACTTAATAAACTCTTAAATTTATTACACTAAATTACTAAATTAAATAATACGCTCGTTCGTTTAATTCTAAAAGAAAAATTACTCGCTTATGGACAAATTAAAATCTTGATGCTTTTAAAAACTCAAAGTATAAAATCATACTAGTGTAAAAGGCTTTAAAAGCAAATTAAAACTTAGTTTTAATTAAATTTATTTTTCCTGAGCCCAAGTAAAACCTTAAAATCAAAATAAATTGTATTGTGATGCATTTTTAATAATACTTTCTTGAAAAATCCTATTTTGGGTATCAATAGTTTGTAATGTTTTAAATAATACGTTTTTTTTATTTTGATTCTATTGCGCCAAATTTATGGTTTTAAAAACTCAGCATAAAACTATTCATAGGTAGTCTAAATTTCTTTAAGAATTAATCAAAACTTAGTTTTAACTAAATTTAATTTTCCTAAGCAAAACTTAAAAATCAAGCTAAATTGTATTATGATACACTATTAAATAATGCTTCCTTTGAAAAAGTTCGTTATCAATAGTTTGTACGTAATGTTTTAAAATATAAGATTTGTTTATTTCCATTCCGCTACGCGTCTCACTCTTCGGTTTATTCATCCAACGTTCAGCGTTAGAAAGGCGGAAAGAATACCTTCCAGCATAATACCTTCTGCGACGCACAGCGAGAAGTTTTTTTCCGAAGATATTTTATTGGAAGGTATTTTTGCTAAAGTTATTATTGCAGAAGAGATTCTTTCCGAAGATATTATGCGGAATATATTTTTTCCGCACACCCCTGTGGGAGGGTTAGTCGAAACCTTTGTATCGTTATAATGATTATGCTTATAACTATGTCATTTTTTGCTAAGCAGCTTTTCCTAATTTTAAAACATTAGCTTATTACCGTCATATAGTTCGGTAGCATCTGGAAAAAATTCGAGCAAAGTTTATAATGCCATTTAATGTATAAAAAAAGCTTTACCTTAAAATAGGTGTGCGGAACTTTTGTCCTCAACTTAAAAAATAATTTGCCTTTTAAACATCTTCGGAAAATTCTTTTTTGAGTGTGGTTTTTAGGATTGTACATTTTAAAAGACTAGTTTTCGCCCAAACGACAGAAAGTTTTGATTGTTTCTTATGTTTCGTTTAGGCTTAGGAAAATCTAAGATTTTATTCTTTAATTAAAAATTTACTACATGAATTTGATATTGAATTTACGCTACTATTTAACGGTGTAAGCGATTTTAATTTTTTCATGCCGTTGGTCCTCGCGCGCGAAGAAAACGTGCGCGCGCGGGTTAGGCTATAAAAATGTAAATGCATTTCCGATTTTACCGCCCGCAGAAAAGTTACAGTGCCGAGACACGGTTTCCGCTGCCATTGCATTGATTATCCGATTTTGTGGACGAAAAACAATTTTAAGCTATTTTTGGTGGTTGAAGTGTAAAAATTGCAGCTACGAAAATTGTACCTGTATCCGTAAGTGAGACGAGGCTTATCATCACAAATTATCGTGTGCTGTAAAAAACGAGATACAGTAGAACAAATAAAACAGGCAAAATAGATTATGTAATCCCAAACTTCTTTTGTAATCCTTTTAGCGCTTATAAGTTTTAAAGTTATATAAATTTTTTCTATGTTAAATCTGTTTTTCTGATTTTGGTTTCAATCTCGAGTTTTGTTTACGCTTAGGTTTTGCTTTGCTTTTTAGATTGTCACGGTTTTTTAAATAAAAATCGGTTGTACTTTAGTTTTCATTTAAATGTCGCACTAAATATTAATTATTATTTAATTTTTTTCTATTTATTTTTAAAAAACTGTGATTAAATTAAATGCGACGGTTTCGTAGAATTGTGTGGGCCAGATACGAGGTACAATAAAATTGTGCGGCTATAATGTTTTGAAAAAAAAAAACAATTTGGAACGCAGAATTTTTTTAGATGGTCATACCAAAAATATATAATATAAATGGCTACTATGCCATTATTATGGAGAGTGTCATTTAAATGGAGAGGCTCATTATAATGGCCTACTTTTCCGTACTTTTTTTATATAGGAGTTGCACATTTTTCGTTATATTATATATTTTTGGTCATACCAGTTTATTTAAGTTCGGTTTATCAAGTCTGTTAAATACTTCAAAAGTTTACATGTTGTAAAAAACAGCAGCCCTATTTGAATTTTTTTTTGAATATGGTTTTCTGACAATTTTCTTTGATTTCGGTATATTTTTGGGACCAATTATAATACATGATTTCTGAAGTACAATTTGAAGAAAAATTAATAGAAAATGATACAGTAAGTCCAATGAATGAAACGACTTTAACATCCCAGTAACCATATGATTTTTTCATCATTGGGTTAAAAAAAAAACAAATATCTATCAAACTTAAGATATTGAATAATAGAAAATCTATGAGATTTTTTGAATAATTTATGTTTTTGCAAACCGTAATTTTATGAAACTTATTAACTAATTAATGTTTTAATTAATAATAAAAAAATAATAAATGTCACAATAAGTTATATAAATACGTTTATTGAAAATAAAATAATAATATATTTTCAAATCCACACTAAGTTTGTTTTTTGATAAAGCACCCATTTCAAATCGTTTAAAAATGGCAGCTAACACCCCACTTCGGTTTGACGATTGCAAAACACACTTTTGACTAAAAAAAATAACTAAAATTATATTAGTTTTAAAAATTATAATAGTTTCAAAACTTTTTCTAGACCTTCAAAATTTTAGTTTTAAGTTTTGAGATAATCGACCAAAGTCAAGTAAGGAATAATTTGCGTATGCTTTCGTATAAAATTGCGTTCGTAACTGTACGAACCTTATTTTTTTGCTGGAAAACCGCGCTAAAACTCCCGAACGTATTATTACTGAACTAAACATCATACGGAACGACCAATCAGCTGCGTGCAAACCATGCTTATGGTAATTATTTTTTTCCTGACTGGTCGATTGCGTAAACGTCGTTTAATAATAATTAGTGATGGGCGGAACATCGGAACCGGAATTGAGATTTTTCTAAAATCTGGAACAGGAACCGGAACAGGGATTAATTTTGCTCTGAACATCCGGAACCCGGAACCGGAAATACCCATCACTAATAATAATACATCATTACGTAAAAATCGGCTTTCCACGGCCGCAACAAAAAAACTGATATTTCGCACGCGCGGATGTGTATTTAAAATATTACATGGATTTGCCTGTATTTGCATATATGAACAAGTAAAATAAGTAATTTTATAAAACAAGATCTAGTTGTGATTCACATTTAAATTACCCGCATACTGCACACTAAAACGTGTGATAATATCAACTATATTTTTTTTAATTTCAAACTTACAAGAAATTGAGACACGCTCCAAAATTTGATGGCACCCCAGCATTAAAAGCGTTTCAATGGAATTTTAAAAAAAAATTACCCCATCACGAAAAACTATAAATTATGCTGACTGGAATAATGTAAGTTATTCCAAATATACCCGTTGATAATTTTGGCGGCTGCCCGTGCCCACCAAAAAACAAACCTACTGATTATGATAAAATATCAGGATAATTTATTGACATTATAATATTAGCCTAACTCTTGACTAAGTCGATCAGCTTCAGTCATGATAGTGTCCGTCCCATTTGGTGAAACGCCATTTTTGGCAATTCCATTTTCAATCTCCCTATTTTTCGTATGTTCGTCTTCATTTGTAACACCATTTTCTACTGCAGCTGTTTCCATTTTTTCCACGTTTGATATTTCAGTTATTTCATTAGCTGTTTGTTTTGGCGAGGGTCTTTTTTGGATTTTTTTCGGGTCTTTATTGCTGAAGCACATCGCGATTTGCTTGCAGAGATCCTTGTCTTGTTCTCCAGAAAAAAGCAAGTCTTCCCCGTCTGAACAACTTATGCACAAAAGTTTCTTCATGTACACATTTCCGACTTTATTTTTGGCTTTCAAACGGATAAATTTGTCTAACGGACCCTCTCTAACTTCAAAAAATGTTATTTCTTTGTACATCTAAAATAAATAGAAATATATTGACTTTGGTTTTAAAATTTATTTCTTTTACGTTTATGCTGTTAATTTTTTTTGGTATTCAAATACCGCACTTTTCTGTTATAATAATGACGTACAAAAACATTTTTAATTCTTTTATTCTTTTATGCATTTATGTAAAATTGTTTTTCTTAAAAATTTTAAAATTTTAATAGTTAAAAAGTCGATTCAATACTTAATTATCGGGGTTAGATTTGCCCTAAACAACCATTATAGCAAACAGTTAAAATTGTTTGCAATTCTATGAAGAACACAATCTAGGGAAAAGTTGGCTTTTGCAGCTTATGAAAATACCAAGGAATGACTTTAAAGTATTTTAGTGCATTATTAAAAAGTTATTATCCGGACTAATTTTAGCTAACCCTAAACCATAAATTTAATATACATTGTATAACGCTGCTTTGCAACGCATGTGCAATAAAATTAACATAAGTTTTTTAATAAAAACATAGTTTAAAGAATTTTCAAAAATCAACCTAAATCTTATATACCAAATTAATATACGACTGCCTAAAAAAAGGATTTTAAAAATTCAAGCCTACTGTTTACATACCAAATACAGTAATTCCAAAAACTTTGAAAGATAAAGTCACTGCTTGAAGTGCAGAAATTAGCTAAAAATAAGTTTGTTTTTTTTTTTGAAAAAAACAATGGGGTTTTTTGTGGATTCTCTCAGTGATAAACCACTTTAAAAAACCTGGTTTACAGTATTTTTGTATCTTCTAAGCGATTTACTATATTCTGTGAAAGTGAATTTCGCTGCGCTAGAAAGAATAAATCGCAGCATCGCGCGACTTTCACTGCGTGCGACAGTTTGTTATACGAATCTAACCTAAAACTCACGAAATAAATTGGATAGGCTTTCAAATTCATAACACCTTTAAAAATTTGTCCTCTAGACTGTGAATCCCGTATTTTAGCTTAAAAAATCAATTCACACAAAATGTTTAAAATCAATTTACCGATAAAGGCCTTTATGCAAAACATGAAAGCTACAAATAAAATGATACTATTAAGTTAAATTCTTTTTCTATTCAAACAAATATCAATAAACTGTTTTAGAACAAACCACTTTCAAATAAAAAAAACTACATTCACAATAAATGTAATATCATTATAAGAAACCCAGGGAGGTTTCATTAATTGTTTCGATTTATTACCTTATTGTTTGTATACTAAAAAAATCTATAGGTATTACAGTAGCAGTTTATTTATCTGAATATAATTATATTAATTGCATAAAACCTTTTTTACTCTAAAATTAAAATCTATATTAAACTCAAATAAAAATTGTTGCTCAATTTTTGAAATACTGGAAAATAAAGCGAATTCACTTCAAACCCGTTTTTCTTGTTTTTTTGAAAATTAAGCCTAATTCATGGATAAATTACCACTTACAGTTTGTTGTTATGGTTAGGGGTTACCTTACAGTTTACTCGCTCCATTGCGTGTAACCTCCTCCTTGAATTAAATGAGATCTATTTTATGATTTTTAAATTTTCTTACTTCTTCAAAATGGCGCTTGTTCAGGCAATCAAGCATAATCAGATAATTAGAGCTCGTTGCCGAATTAGCCAAAACATATTTTTTTACAGCTCTGATCGTTTCTTCCTAAAGTTATTACATTTTATATGTAGTGAAGCAATATAAGAGTAATCACAATGCAACTGCTATGATACTATAATAATAAATATAAACCATTCTTGAAAATGTACTTTAAAGCGTGATATCACCCCTATTAACATCTTAAAACAGGAAACATAATGGGTAGTTTGAGATAGACGTATGTGGACTTCGAGGGCCGGTCCACTAAACGCGTGCTGACTAGGTGCTATGTTAGCACGTTGTTTAAAACTCTTGGTAATGTTTTAATTTTTGGGTTTTTTCTCGAGAAATCTTATTAAACTTTTTGTCTGCATGGCATAAATTGATATTTTATTAATTTTATGCATATTTGTTATAAATAAAAGCTAATAAGGCAATTACCCCTAGTTAAGGGTTAGAAAAACTCATAACTAAGGGTTAAGGCTTTTTTAGCTTTTATTTAAAGCATATATGCATAAAACTGTGTAAATATTAATTTATCCCATTTAAAAAAAGAGTCCCATAAGATATATTAAGAAAAAACACCAAAATTAAAACATTATCAAGAGTTTTAAACAACGTGCTAACATAGCACCTAGTTAGCACGCGTATAGTGGACCGGCCTCAGAGCAATCTAATATGCCTTCTGTGACTAAAGAAAAAATTGCGACCGGCGTCGTAATGTTTTTATAAATTCGGATGAAATAACAATGAAAAATTCATGCTCACAGCAATTTTTGACAATTAAAAAATTTTCAATTTTTATATTGTAAGGTTGTATTTGTTTAAAAAATAACCATAAATGCAACTTTGAAATTTTTAAAAATTATTGTGAGCGTGATTTGTTTTCAATTCCCATTCGATATAGAAAATTATGACTGGTTTGTCTACCTGGTTTTGTAAATAAAAAAATTATTATCATACATATAAGGTCCCGTGAGTAAAATGGTACTCTCTTTTAATTTGGCTGCGCACTGCCGCTCGACATATCGGCGGTACGGGGTGGAGCCACGAGCAATTGGAACTTGAAGTCTTTAAGGAAAAAAATAGTATGGGCTTAGATTTAGGCTTCGCTTAGGTTTGGCACACGTTTTATCAATTATGACTTGCGGCTCCAAGTTCCAAACTTACGGCTTTAAGTTCTCATTTACGGCTCCAAGTTCTCTATTTTTGGCTCCAAGTTGCAACTCCAAGTTTCCTCAATTCCATCGACCCTAAATTAAATCATCCTGTGGCGCTGTCGAGTTAAGCTTTAAAATTTTGAGCGCGCCAATAAAAGTAAAAAAAGATGTTAATTATTAATTTTATTTGAAAATTTAACCGCATTTTCTAATACTGCCTGGTGATCGAGCAAATTGAAATTATTAAGGCTGGTACGGTAACAATTAAGCAAATTTCAACCACGCACACAGTATTATTACGTACCATACACATAATATGACCTAGGTGATACGTAGACTTAACCGCGGTTATGTTTACACACCAGAATGTTCAAACAAAGATAGCAACACATTGGGACGAAGGTTTCATCGTGGTAACCGAGGAAAAGGCGATAACAGGAACTGCTTAGTAGTAAATAACAATTGGTACATTTAATATATCGAGTATATTATTTGGCTTCCGTTTAACACTTTCTGATTATGAATACGTTTAAGGCGCGGCAAGAAAATGTCCACTCGCTGTCTCTGTATATGAAAGGTGAGATTACTGTCGCGTGTCGGGTTTTCAGTTGGCGCAATTTCCTTCTGCGTTTCAAACGGGCTTTTTCGTCAAAATAATCAGAGAGGGTTAGCAGTTAGCACTGAGCAAATTTTAGCAAGATCTTTTCTGCGTTTTACAAGCGATTTTTGTTTATAAAAGAATTAAATTTTCATAATCTTGTAAAATTATATAAGGAGGAAATGAAAAGACAATTTAAAATTATGCTGATATGACGTGTTTTTACCCAATAGATTGTAGATTTTTTTAAATTCTTGTACCGCTTTTTAACAAATTATACGTATGTAAATATTATGCTATATTAATGGCGTGTCTTCGCTTTTGTTTTTTTGCGACAGTGATCGGTTCGCACGATAACAATTTTTAAGGGCATTTTAAAATATAAAACTGCAATAAACTTACCACAGTGCAATTTTCTTTGTCTTGCAAGATATTGCTAAGGTAGACTTTTTGAATCAAATAATATTCAATGTCCAAATCCGTTATTTCGGATTCATCTAAAAAGTTAAATTTTGTTAAATTATCTAGTCTGAATGCAGTTTACACAACATATATAGACTATTTCTGAATAAGTGTCTTTTACTTTACGAGAGAGGGTACAAAAAGAAAAAAATAAAATTAAAAAAATTCGTAGTTTTCTTGGTTTTTTTAGTTTAAACTTATACATAATTGAAATTGCTACACAGTAAGATGTTTTACTGGGTTAAAGTACTTTAATATATCAGTTTTTGCTATATAAATTTTGGTTTTTTAAATAACATCGCATCAGTTTAGACATCACACTAAAATAGTATTTTCGTGAACAATGATTTTAAATTAATAAAAATAAAATTGAAATTTGTGCTTTGAAACTAATTTTAAACCTACAAAAGATTTTTTAATGTTTTGGTTGTAAAACTATTCAAAATTTAAAAACTAATTTTAAAAAGTATATTCCAAACTTTTAAATTAAGCATTTTTTGTAATTCAAACATTAAAAAACTGAAAGCTAAGCGCGCCAGCAGCGCCGTACCTACAAAGCGGCAAAAAACTTATAATCCCGAAAAACTGCTTTTGTTCCTGTAATATTAAAAAGTATTTAAGAAATTTTGAAAAGAAGGGGTCGAGATTTTGAACCAATAAATATGTGAAATATTTTAAACCGTAAAATGTACTAGTCGCTCGCTGTTTCTCAATTTTTCCCCTGCATATGATTGGCGCTAGTAGTTATTGTACCCTCTTCCTACACTAAAAAACCCTTATTCAGAACTTAGTCTATAGAAACTCTAATAATAGCAACATCTTTTGATGGAAATGATGAAAAATTTGCTTCAACAACAAAACAACCAGGGTTGAACTAAACTCTGGCTGCTGGCAAAAGACTACAAAAATTTGCTTCAAGAAAGAAATATTGACGCTGAAATCATAACTTTTAATCATAAATAAATTATTTTTGAAAAATTAACGGTGTCTACCCCTGTTTATTCATTTATAAGTTTTTTTGTAAACATATGAACTCATTGATATTAGTGTATTTACATTGATTTGGCATATGGGTGTTTAAATATTTTATTCACTACAATTTTTTTAAATAATTTTTCACGTAAAGTTATAATTTTTAGTTTAGACAATAAATTGTCTGTAACCAAACAAAACACATAATAAAGAATGTACCACTGCATTATAAATTCATTTCTGTCCATGCGTCGCTTAGAAACAAATTTGACCACCCGGTCAAATTTGACCATGAGGTAGAGGAAGGTTTAAAATTAAGTCCAGCTATACACGGGACGAAATTTAATGCGCAAGTAATACATTCTTTCTTATGTATTTTCTGTATTTTTACCAGAAATAAGCGCAAAGAATTCCCTTACCAAAAACAAAAAGGACGACGGAAGCGGATTCGTGGGTGCGGTTGAAATTGTAATGATTAAAAACTTCTTTCAGTTTGGCCCAAATGTATTCTTTTCGGTTAGTAGATATTTCAACATTCACAAGGCGTTGAGAATCGTGGAAATAATCGAGCAAAGGCTGGGCACAACTCAAATAAGCGGCGTAGCGTTTCTGAAATTTAAAAGTTTTATAATACTTACCACAAAATACTATTTTAGACTCTGACTATTATATCTGTTTATGAATGAAACGTTGGAATAATAAGAATTAAACCATTTTTATTTTTGCCTACATACCATGTCCACTATAATCTAATTAATTACTCCCATACTGAAGAAATCCTAAAAATTCCGTAAATAAGCTAAATTTAGTGATTCTGACTGTATGACGATAAATCTTTAGCAGAAAATCAACGAAACAAATTTTAAAAACGCAGCAAAAAGTTTCATCAGAACGATATTATTATACATGTTATAAATAAAAATTTAGAAAAATAAAATTATTCAAGTTTGGGCCTTATATTTGTAATTAAACTTGATATTTATAATGACTGGCGATTTTTTTAATTTGGTTACACCACTTTAAAATATTTAACATTTATCAAATCAAAAAATATATATCATTATGGAAAATTGGATTCTACCAAGAGTAGGTAATGCCAAAAAGAGAAAAAATGACAAAAAATAGGGTTTTATTTACTTGAACAATTTCCTTTGGAGCGCATGCTTTCAGTTGAAAAACATGCAAAAGAAAACGACTGTATTTTTAGCTTGATTTCAGCAAAAATGTTTTACGAAACCTTAAAAACGTAACTTAAATAGAAAATTTCTAAATATTTTGCAATACAATAAAATTATTATTTAGGTATATTTTACCTTCATTCGACTGGAATCCATTTCGTCTACACCTTCCTCAAAAACGCTCTTTTTCTGTTTGTCTGTTTTAGAGGACTGTTCCAAGGCCTGCTTTTGAAGCGCCAGTTTGGCCGCCGCTTTGGGCTGCTTGTTCAACACCATTTGAGACGACGAAACATTTAAATTTAAGGCAAAAATAACAATATGCTAAAAAATATGAGCAACTAGTTAAAACAAGAATATAAAATAATAATAGAGGAACAATATGTAACTACAGACAATAGTCAAACACATTGAGTGTACCAGTGGGGCGCGCGTGAATTGGGCTTCTAAGGACTAATCGAACAAAGTCACAAAAAGAATAATTTCCATACGATTTTGGTCGAAAAGTGCGTAATTGTCAAAGCATCCGAATTTTTTTTCGTTGGAAAACCGCGCAAAAACTGCTGAAGTCAACCCTGCTTTTGCAAATTATTTTTTTATGTAACTTAGGACTTTGTTTATGAATAATGTGGCCTTAAGGCAAAAATGATAAAAAACTATGTAAAACTACATATTAAAAACATATAACATAAAAATAGAGGAACAATGTATTTACATATTTTACTGAAACACATGAATTACGGGTTTCGAGTGCTAAGTATTGAACTTTGTTAAAATGGTTCATAGCCTAGGCGAGGTGCGCCTTAATTAGGGCACTTAGTTATCTTAATTAGAGTTGTGGTGCAATGGGCATATTAAGGACACGTTTTAATTATATCCTTCAGAAAAAATCACTTTATAAATTACTTCATTTTAAAAATTACTTTATAAAGTATTAGCTTTTTAAAATAAAAAAAACTCTTACTATTATGATATTTCATGAGAGTCACGATTAATTTATTTCAAAATTCAAATACATAAACTCGATTTTGGACGAAAAATATAACGGAACATGGTCTTTCTTAATTTTTTTTGACTTCTACTAATGACTTTCAGAGGTCATAAATAAGGTTATCATGATACATATTATTAGGAATATATGAATGGTCCTTATAAGATATTACAAGCCCTTAGTAGGATCACACTTATAGAAACAAGGTGTTAATTTAAAGATTAGTTTCTTAACTAGGAAGTCGCCAGTTAGGGCAGTAAATCATCCAAGCAATGAAGGTACATGTTTTTTACTTAATTTTACTGAGTAAAATGTAGATGGAGAAAGGCGTAGTTTTTTTTTTGTTAATACGACATGTTTCGGCTCAAATTCACAAGCAGCCCTTTTGAGGGTTTTTGCTGTTGAGCATTCTTGGTTTAAGTGAAAATTTTGCATACCTTTCTCTCAAACTCTGCTAATTCTTTAGCATAAGTTTGGTTGACATAGGAGTCGGAGGCGAGGATGGAATTCAAATTGGGCACCACATCCACCATGAACTTCTGATGATTGGTGGTGGACATGCGAGCGCTGATTAAGTGCAGTACCCATTCCAAAGTCATTATACCAGGGTCCGTCTGAAATTTAATTAAATATCAAAAGTGTAACTTACTCCTTTTTTAGATGTGCTTTTGCAGTTTTTTTAATTAAAATATATAAACGTTATGTAGAAATTTCTAGTCCAGAAAATTCAGACTGGAGAATTCCGCACAATAGTATTTTTTTAATTTACCCTATTCCATAAAGGTGACTTTTGCTGTGGGAAAGTTCTTGCTGGCTAAAAAATTAATATTTTTCTGTGACAGTACACTCGCCTTTCACTGCGACCATACATAGTCAAACGAATCTAACTACCTACTTTATACTTATTGTATTGGGTGGATTGAAAAAATTATGACACCGCACTGGCGGCATTCGCTTATTATTTATAACTCCCCATTTCTAAATAAATATCACTTGCTTTTATTTTCTCACAAATCAATTTTAAAATATTTTTACTGTATGTAGGAGTTCACCAGAATATATTTTAGCCCAGGTATTCTCTATAAGCAACATTACTTTTTAAAACAAAATAGCTGTTACAAACTAACACTAACTTTAATTAATTCTTGTATTTCTTGCGTGGTTTCCACCATGTTAGCAACTTTATTAGGCAGATAGCTTAAAACGATTTCTTCGATAGTCATGGTGACGAAACCGTACTCTCGTGCCAGCTCCTCTACAAAAATTCCTTTCATACTCCCCGGGCCGCCTAAAATAACGTTTGTGTTTATATTTTCATTAAGAAATGATACTAAAAAAGTAATTTTTTTGCTTAGGAATCACGGTATAGTTATATCATAAATTATAATTTGAGGAGTCGCGGATATTTTTTGAATGTACAGCTATAATTGACCCGACGTGTGCACGATGGTTGCACTTAAAATATGAAATCATCATTTAGAGTAGATTTAGCTCTGGAGCTTCAAAGTTTTGCTCCTTGAAGGTGCGGTGCGCAGTCAAACTTTTTGTCTTCGATTTTGATATTGTTTAAAAAACCTTACCCCTGCCTCCAATAGCCCACAAAAATTTTTTCAACATAATATCTCCAGTGGTTCAGGAGTTATGTCCCCCCCAAAATTGGCGTTTTTCGACAATTCTGTACGTGAAGGATTGCTTAATGGGTATAACTATTTAAGTTACAAATTATACACTTAAAGAAAGCGGCTACATTCTTCTTTACTTTGATACCTTGATGGTTAAGATTGGTGCAGCATTTGTCGAAATATTGCGTTTCCCCTACAAAAACCCACGATTTTTTGGTTAAAAACACCAAACGATGGCCGCGATTTTAAGTTTACCCAATCTTTTTTCCTTCACTTCGTGCTTTTAGCAAAAAAATTGAGGGTTTTTTGTACAAGAAACGCAATATCTCAACAAATACTTCACCAATTTTAACGATCAAGGTATCAAATTAAGTAAAAAGTGGCCGCTTTTTTGAGTACATAATTTGTTTTGTAAATCGTTACAAATGTTTTGTAGCAATCTTTCACGTACAGAATTGTCGAAAAACGCAATTTCGGGGGGTCATAACTCCTGTAACTCCTGAACCACTGTAGATATTTTGTTGAAAAAAATTTTGAGGGCTATTGGGGGCAGGGGTAAGATTTTTACAAAAAATAATCAAAATCAAAAACAAAAGTTTGACTCCGCACCGCACTTTTAAGGTAATCTAAAGTTTATTTCACTTCAAATAAATTTCAAAGTTAATTAAGGGCACTTTTAAACCTATTTGTTGTTTTTTAATAAGCTTTTAAAATATTTCATTTTAAAAAAATTAAAAACATAAATATATGATATTACTCTTTAATTATTTAATCATTTAGCACAAAAAAACAGCTGGGGCTCCTGAACTCCGAAACGCTCTGGAGCTTTGAATACCGTAGCTCCAGGAAATATCACTAATATCAAATTTAACGCTTTGCACTCGCGTAATATCATTCCTCAGAATCCGTTTATTATCAAATCAAAGATTTTAAAAAATGACAAAAACTGTTGCACTGGCTGCGAGTCACTTATTCGAAAATTTCCTGATAAACCATTCAAATCCTTATACTGTTATATTTTTTTAAATTCAGTAATATAATCAAAAACAAGAAAATATAGCTTGAAAACTGAAGACAAATATGTAATTACATTGTTTACAATTTATTGCCCAACTGGGACACGACCTAAAAAGTCCAGTGCCATTGAAGTTTTAGAATGCTCCAATTAGGGCTCTGTTTGTGTGTCTGTCGTCTAATTAGGTCGCGCAATGAATCCATTAGTAAACGTCCTAAGTGATGGCCAACTCAATTACGGTGCGTCTAAATAAAGGCTATCATATGCCCCAATAATACGAGCCCTATTTGGAGCGTGCTCCATTTAGGGCGTTAGAATCGGAGTCCTGACTCGTGCTTGATCTTGGAGCAATACATACAGTTACATGTTTTCCTTTATTTTTATGTTGTTTCTTTTTGATATATTTAATAAAAAGTATATATAAAAATAACAGCCTGTTTTCGAAATAAAGGCTGGCCAAATTTAAGTCAGTTACCTTGCCTGTTTTTGATATAAATAATAAAAAGTACATAAATATATTGGACGAATACCGAAAACGAAAACGACGTTTTGAAGAGCGGGATCGAATTTCTTGGCGGCGGAACCGAACTCGGCCTCTATGTCCGGCGGCGGTGGAAGCAAGGCGGTCGTATCGTCGAAGGAGAGCTGACTGCCCATCCGGGATTTTACCGCATCCGCCACGGTTTGGTTCTTGGTGGAACTGGACGCGCATCCCATCCCGCTTTAACTATAACAAAGTAAGAAAAAGCTAATAAAATAAGGTGCTTAACCCTTTCTGAATATTATTGCGTCTCTAACGCAAAGTTCCAATTGCGTTTTATTCTAAAACACGGGGCTTAACCCCTTCTGATTATTATCGCGTTATAAGACGCGGACTGGAAGCGCACTCCATCCTTATCGGTTTAAGCAAAATAAGCTAAAAATAGGGTGCTTAACCCTTTCTGATTATTATTGTGTTATCAAACGCAGAATGTGAATCGCGTTTTAAGTGTCAATGCTGGGGAGTGGCGAGAATCTAAAACAATATTTAGCCAAGAGTACATAAGAGAAGATGATTTGTGGTTCAGCCAATTTAAAATTAGTATTGACTATTGAGCAGTAGTGGCGTACGTACATCTTTTCGGCGTTTAAGTGAGACGCGATTAACCATTGACTGCTGTTTTCTTGGACCGCTAATTTAGGTAAAAAAATTTGTGGGAATTTCGATTTTGTACGTAATTAGCTATTAAAAGTATATGGTATGTCGCAGTATTTTGTGTAAACAGAAAAAATAGCCAAATTAATACACGAATATCTTAAACAAATTAATGCATTAGTTAGCAGTTGGCAATATAAAAATACACTTCATTTTATAATCTTTCGAAAAAAATCTGACTAGCAATAATTTTAAGTTTTAAATTTGGTTAATTTTTTTTAATATAAAAATAAACATAAAAAATAGTTTAATATTACTTTTACAGAAAAAAAAGTTGGTCAAAAATGGAATTCTTTATTTGGATGACTTTTAAAGGGAACGGGACACGAGGGTACTGGACACGAGGGTACTGGACACGAGGGTACTGGACACGAGGGTACTGGACACGAAGGTACTGGGCTTAAAAAAATTGCGTTCACCACAACCTCGCAGCATAATCGATTCATTATGCAAGGGGGACACGAGGGTACTGGACACGAGGGTACTGACGAGCGAAAAACATAACCTTTCCGCATAAAACGGAATAAATTTATTGCATAACAATAGTTTATTATTTTTAAATATCATTTATTTGTTTGACTGACTTATAAAAGAGAATTATAAAAATAAATTTATTGAGAAAACATAAAACAAAAATAATAATTTCATAACATTAAAACATTTTCGTGTAATTTTTATACATTTTGTGAATTTTTTTATATAATAACTAGCTTTAAAAATCTTGAGAATCTATGAGACGAATTGAAAGATAATAAGCATTAAGGTTGCTGTTATGCTTTGATTTTGCTGTCAAAACATTTTTGTGGTTATTTTTCGTGGTGTGTTAAAAAAATGAATTCTTAAAAATGCCTTAACGGAAAAAATAACTGCAGAAATAATTGCAAATAAAACATTTTAGTAAAATATTTTCCGAAAAACAATTGCTTCTTTTTTAACTGTAAATTTTTCGGTATTTTTAAAAAGCACAATATTATTGAAATATTATGATAAAAGTTTAGCTTAATTTTTGGGCTTTGCTTAGACTTAAGAAAATAAAGTTTACCGTGCAATGGGTTTTGAAGACTCCCAAGGATCCGTTGTTGGATTATTTAACTCACGAATTTATACTTAGATTTAAATGTATAAAATATCATACATGAAAAATCTAACAATTGTATGTTTTGGGTTTTAAAAGGACATTTTGTTTGCCTTTTTTTAAATAATCAACATGTGTTCAAGTAAATTCCTAGAACTAGAGTGGACTAAAAAAGGCAAGAAGTTATTTTTTACATTTCTACTGCTAAAATCTATTTTGAAAATCTAAAATCTATTTTGCAGGAGTTATTAATTTAAAGATTTTATCAAAAAAACTAATTTATTTTAATCAGGAATCGATGAAAGGAGTTTAAATATAAAAGGACAGCAAAAAACTGAAACTCGCTTCGTATTTTCGTACGAGTATATGATTTAGAAAAAAAAACACAGTAATTAATTAATTAAATTAATTACATAATTAATTAATTAATAAATAAATAATTACTTATTAATAATTAATTAAGTAATTAATTAAATAATTTCTTGGCGTTCTCATTCCACTCATGGTTGTTTAATAATAATTCTTTAGTTTTTTCAAAGGCAGGGTTTCGAAGCTTCAGAAATTCGGAGATAGCTTCAAACATTATCATTGTTTTTGTTAAAAACCCATGGTATAAATTGTGTGTAAAATAACCTTTAAAAATTTCATGTTTTAGTATGATGTTTTTTAAACAATTTACGTAGTTTTTTGATTATTAAATTGCATTATATTTAAGCAAGAAAAAATGTTATTTATGATTAAAAACGAAACGACTTACGTAACGTTTAATTGTCTTCACATTCAAACGATTAAAATTTAGTTCGGCTCATTCAGTTTAAAAAATTTACATATTTGTGGCAAACGTATTTTTTCTTAGCTCAGTACCCTCGTGTCCGGTACCCTCGTGTCCAGTACCCTCGTGTCCAGTACCCTCGTGTCCAGTACCCTCGTGTCCAGTACCCTCGTGTCCTAGAATCCTTTTAAAATCTACCACTCCTTGTTTCTCCCAAGTAAAACTTAAGTGAGTTACAAGCATAATGTAATAGTAGTTTATAAGTTTGAGAGTACTAAATATGATTATATATTTTAGAAGTTTTGCAATAAAAACAATTTTGAGATAGATATTAAATTTTTCTGTTTATTTAGTCGAAAATCCGTTTTGCACAGAAGAAGACCCCAGCAGTGCTGCAAATATTTTGCTTAGAAATCCCGGTCAAATAGAACTGGGTCTTTAAAGCCGTAAGTAGGGAATTTGAAGCCGTCGAAAATTTTTGGAACCTCGGAGCCGCAAACAATGGGAGATTGGAACTCTAAAAATTTGGTTTGACCCTAAATTTAGGCTTCCATTTAGGCTTAGGTATTGCTTTTGATGATTTTTATGTTCAGCTCCAAGTTCCCAACTTGGGGTTGTAAGTTCCTTAATTAAAGTTCTAGGTTCCCTATTTTTGGCTCCAAGTTCTCTCGGCTTCACTGATCCTAAATCCTCTATGTAAAGATTTATATAATTAACATTTAAGAGTGTAATCGTTATTGATATTTTATTTAAACATAAATAGCAGACCAGTAGTGTGAAATCCCGTAATCATCTTTTCAATTACGGTAACAAGTTTAAAAGTATCAAAATCGACCCTGACAAGTAGACTCTTTAACGTACCTCATGGAAACTGTTTGCCACTGGCGTAGAACTTTAAAATTGGACCGTATTGTATAGGAAATTTAAACATTCGTGAGAATAGTAAGCTTGCAGAAATAGATAAAATAAATGAGAATATTTCACATAGAGATAATTATTTGTTTCGGTTATCAAATTTTCTAAATATTTGCTTAAATCGTAATGATTCGGAGGAACGAGAAAGTCGCCTTGGAAACCGTAACACTCAATCCTAATATTATGCTCCAGCAAAAATTGTTGATGAACACTAAATAAAACTCAGTAAGACATGTAATAAATCAAATCAGCTGGATTGTTAGTTTTTTTAAATTTTCCGTCTGTATACAAAAATATTTTTGTACTGAACAAGGAAATTTTGTTTTCATATGCTGCTTGAATTAAATCTGTGGCCCTATCTTATCCAAGCGATATTAACGTGTAAAATTAATTAACTTTTATGCCAATCCGTTAACCTTTTTCTAAGCATAATTTTAGGGGACTATCAATTTCATTGATACTTCCCTAATCATGCTCAAAAAATCTAATAAATTAATAAATGAAAATAAATTGGAGCATACTGATTTATGTAACTTTAAAATAAATAAAAAACAATAGCACTATTACAGTAGATCTATATTAAAATTAAGAGAAACATTTGTTTGTAAGATTTTGTCATATTACTATTCCATTTTTCATTCCTTTAGAAAAAAATTACTTAATACACAAGAACTACAACTTAATACACCATTATAAAAATTATGGTTGATAGAGCCGATAAAACTTAGAACTGAAAATAGGGAACTTGTATCCGTAAAAGGGAACTTTGAAGCCGTTCGTTGAGAATTTGGAACCGAAAGTAAAATCCGTTAAAACATGTATTTGAGTTCAAAAAAACTTTTTTTAAATAGAGCTCCAAGATTCCATTTTTTACGACTCTAAATTCCCAAAAATTATTTTGTACTCATAAGTAATTTTAAAAAATCTAGGATTTTAAAAATGTTAATACGCACCTTAAAAGAAAAGAAAACGCCATGTGCTAGTAATTGCATGAATCTCACATACTACGGTAATCCCACTTACATTATTTACATACGATGTCTTTAATTTGGATAAACATTTTGTTTTTGAGCAGCTCATCGGTCCTTATAATAATCAGTTCAGTAATAGTACCTACGTTTAGCAGTTTTAGCACGGTTTTGCAATCAATGAATTAAAAAGGATTCAACAGTTACGAGCACACTTTCCAGATCTTAATCTCACTTGTTGAAAAATGGACGATTAAATGAATGAACAAAAACCCCCAGACAATTGCGAACGCAATTTGACTGCCGAAATACAATACGAATGAATCACTGGTTGCCAACAGACTTTCAACGCTTTAGTGACGTTCAAAAGTACAAAACCTAATAAAGCGCGTTTTTGGCTAAATAATAGTCAAAAATAGGTTGATATTTTCAGTTTTTGTCGGCAGAGAAGATTTAAAACCGCAATCTTGAGCCTCATTATTTCACTGGCTGACGTGCTAGACTTTGAACTAGCAACCGTTGAATTCACTTTATAAGTTTTATTTATCGGGCGTCGTATTTCTAAAATGTTAGCATAACAGAATTATGATTCACTTTTACCGACTTTATTTTAACAAAACAATATTATTAATCTCTACTTACTTTTGATCGCACAAAGAAAATATTTTTGTTTTAAACTATTTATATAAAATATTACAGTATAATAAGATTAAGGTTAGATTAGCTTACAATAAATTATTATATCTTTTTATTTCAAAAATATTGAAATAGTAATTTTGTATTTAACAAAATTTATAAACTTTGATTTGTTATAATGTCATATTATGGGCTATATACAAAAAATTATGTTTAGGCACAAACTTATTTCTTTTTGTTAATGTTTTTATCGCCTCTCTGGATTTGATTGCGAAAGATTTTTTGACAATTTTAATCGTTAATTTTTTTAAAAATAAAATGACAAAAAATCGGAAAAGTTTAGGAGCTATTTTTATTCTGTAAACAGAAGTCGCATTCTGACGCGAGGTTCAAAGTTACCCCAGGGTAACTTTTTTTACGTGCTTAAGGATGCAAGTGAAAAATCAATTTTACCTAGGTAAAAGTCGGGTTAAATTTTTTCTATTGTTTTAAGAATAAGAATTTATCCTACTCGAGGTGAAATATTTTCTCCCGTAGGATTAATTTTATAAAAAATAAAATACTCGCATTGATTAAATTTTTTATTTTGCGCGAGGTGGTTTTGCGGCGCGAGAAAAAAAAATTAAAAAAAATTCATTGCAATCATTTTCTGTCCCATATGCGGCAGGTTTGTTTATTTACAATATATATTTATTTTTTTTTATTTTCATTGAAATGGATTTATCGGGGTAAATAGGCACCTTGCACTGGAACTCAGTTTATACATGAACTATGCAATAAACTAGCGAATCACCGTAATGGATAATTACCGTATCTCCTACTTATTTTTTGTAGTATGCAGATCAACCCTCGAAAGCGCGCGAAAATTTCGATCGGTTGATCTGCATACTACGAAAGATAAGTAGGAGATACGGTAATTATCCATTATGGTGATTCGCTAGTTTATTGCATACTTCATGTATAAACTGAGTTCCAGTGCAAGGTGCCTATAAAAGGGTTTCTTCAGAATGCGACTCCTGGTCGCTTTATTAATTTTAAATTATTTAAATTTATAATAGTAAGTAAAGGATTTTAAATTCACGTGCCATAGATGAAAACTGTCGTTTTTTTCCAAGCAATGAAGTGAAGAGTGAAACCAAGAAATTTTTATCAGGAGTGAAATCTTGAAATCAGGTATATAAATTTAATAATTGTAATATATTTTTATTCGATGTGTGTTCTAAAAGAATACCAACTTTTATTTCTGCTGATACCGAGGTGAAATTGTGGCGCAAATTTTTTTCTCATACTCGGCTAATTTAATTTAAATAAATAAAATTAGGGTAGGGTAGTGCATTTAATTTCGGCACTTTTCCCAATTGAGCATTTTTGATTTTGGACTATATTTTTGGTAATCCTACACGGAATACAACGTTTGATAGCTCAAATGAGAGCTTATTATAAGTAGATGCTTGTCGTGAGCTTTTTATTGGTTATGTTATGATATTTTTATGTGAAATTCTGTGATTTATAATTAAAAAAAATTGTTACTCGTTTTTAGAACATGGGCATTTCATGATTACGCAATAAATTGGTTTAAAAATTAAACTGTTCTGGTAAAATTTAGTCTATTTTCTGAATTTTTAGTCCCCGTGGTTCTACGTTGCGTCTGTGGTGAGCAATCGTTATAAAATAAAATAGTGTAATTTCGGCACACTATTGCTGTAGGTAAAAACGGGTTCAATTTAGTGGTCGGGTGTTAAATTGTAGTTGTAATTAGTTAGACAACGTTGAAATGTGTAGGAGTCATAGCAGTGCACTTAAACTCGATTAAGGGGGTCTTTTTAAAAAGTGCCGAAATTAAATGCACTTTTTTCCCAAATTTTCCTCATTTTGATACTATTTAGCATTTTAGCTGTAACTTTTTGCCAGTTACACGTTGAACAACAAGTAAAAGCTTAAATTAAAGAAAACTGTCTGGAAATAATGATAGGCTTTTAAATTTTTGAAAATGATGATTTTTTGACTGAGAAACAATCGATTGTTTGTAAAGTGCCGAAATTAAATGCATACATTTAATTTCGGCACTTTTCCATTTTTTTAAAAACTGATTTAATTAAGTAAAAAAACAACTTTCGTACAATGAATTTTTTATGAAGCAACGCAGTATCGTAAAAGCTTTAAAATGAGCTATCAAACATGAAAATCAGGACATACAGTGAAAAGTTACATTGGAAAAACGAAAAAGTGCCGAAATTAAATGCACTACCCTAATTATGTTTTGTTTTTTATCCCGTTGCTTTTAAATATTAAGAATGATTGACTCACACGTTTTTAATTCGTCCACAGTAAGTGTTTCGTAATTTCAGCTTTTTCAAGTAACTGCAAACAAGTACCTTCGAATTTTTAATTCATAATCAATAATAAAGTAATTAGTAATTAAAAAACGCCAATAATTTCTCGCATAAAATCTTTGATTACGCCTGTGGATTTTCAGATAAAACGCACTAAGAAAGTTTATTAATTTCTTAAATATGCCTGAAGCTCAAGTATTTCGCATACGAACCCAAACTTAATAAAATGCGCACCTTGACTTCATTATTGACGTCACAAGACAATTACATAAACAAATCGTCATTTCTAGAGCAAAATAAATCACAATACTTGTAAAATATATGCGACTGTGACTCAATTTCACATTTGAAACAACAGGATTTTTTAACTACAGAATGCGTCACCTTCACCTGTATTTTATAATGACTGTGGCTTATTTTGCCGTAGTAACGACGAAATAGTTACCGCATCAGCATTAGCAATTTGATACTAAATTTAATACTGTCTATATATGTACGACATTATAATAGACAATTTTGTGACAGGTGCTCTTGGTGAATTCGTAGAACAAATGTGATTTTAAGCAATTGCAAAGATGAAAAAGACAATAAAAAACAAATTACATTTGTAGCTAGTAACAGTTTTATTTAAAAATAGTGGCGGACGCCATAACGAGGGTAAAATTTGTGTTTAAACGTAAGAAAATGTTTTATGTAAGGATTCATTCGAAAATTGTACATAAATTGAAAACATGTCTTTTTACAGACCAAATTATTCGCAATATCTTACCCTAAGCTTAACATAAAACACAAAGCCAAATATTATTTATGTAGGGTAGTGCATTTAATTTCGGCATTTTTTTGTTTTTCCGATGTAACTTTTCACTGTATGGCCCGATTTTCATGTTTGATAGCTCATTTTGAAGCTTTCACAATACTGCGTTGCGTCATAAAAGTTTCACTGTACGAAAGTAGTTTTTTTACTTAATTAAATCAGTTTTTAAAAAAATGGAAAATTGCCGAAATTAAATGTGTGCATTTAATTTAATTTTACCAGGACAGTTTAATTTTTAAACCAATTTATTGCGTAATCATGAAATGCCCATGTTCTAAAAACGAGTAACAAGTTTATTTTTTATAAATCGCACAATTTCACATGAAAATATAATAACATAACAAATAAAAAGCTCACGAAAGTAATCTACATATAATTAGCTCTCATTTGAGCTATCAAACGTTGTATTCCGTCCAGAATTACCAAAGATATAGTCCAAAATCAAAAATGCCCAATTTGGAAAAGTGCCGAAATTAAATGCACTACCCTAAAAAAAAACTCTAGAAACACGTTTTGTTTCAGGAAATGTTTGGATCAGCCATAATTTAAGCAAGAACCCCACCGCCACAGATTTTTTTTCAAAAAAAAACGCACGTTTTAAATTAAATTTTAATCAAACTCGAATACTACCAAAAAAAAAAGAATTAAATTAGTTAAAAACGAATTAAAAATACAACCTATTTTTTCTATAGATAACTCCAAAGTTTTTAAAACAAACTAGTCTGTTCAAAAATGATTGAGATTGGAAAAAATTTTCATGTGAGCATTTTTGGCTAACAGTAGAGTCAATTTAAACACTAAATGTATCAATAATTTAACGACATCAAACTCTATATGCTAAAAAAATTTATATAACTCAAACTCTATATACAAATGAACGTTGGCTTACCTAAAATCTTTTCCAGTCTCAATCATTTTTAAACAGACTTTAGTTAGTAGGTTATCAAACAACGCTAAATTTTTAATCTCTGAAAATCGACTTTAATTAATTTCGGCCTACACGGAGTAAATATTGCATAAATGAAAAAACCTTTTAAATACGTGATATTGTTTAATTTTTAGGTAAATTAATTGCATTACTTATTTTTAACTTAATTAACATTTAGATTGTCTAAGCCTTGAAAAATAGGGCAGGAAAAACATGTTTAGACAGAAAAGATATTATTTTGGGATGGAATGGACGTATTTGTACTGCTAGGTGATATTAGCATCTGACTTGTGCAGTTGCTCGCTCACAGTATAAAACTTTAGAGAATATGATAATGATTTTTTTATAGGGTGAACTAATTACCCAACAAAATTAGTTTTATCAAAGGTGGATAATACGATCATCCGCGACAAAGGTGTGACACTCGTGTAACAAACGCGGCCATCCGAAAAACAACGAGCGGACGGACGCGTGTCATCATGATAAACGGGTGTCATCGTGACGTACGGGTGTCACGATGACGGACGGGTGGGATCGTGACGGACGAGTGTCATCGTGACGGACGGGTGTAATTATGACGGACGGGTGTCATCGTGACCGACGGGTGTCACCACACGATATATGCATTGAAACCCGTTTCCAAAGAGATTTTGTTTTGCAGGCTGACTTTCAACCCCCTTTCAATTTAATACCGTATCCTTGACGAAAAGTTGAATGAATAACATAAAACAGAATAAATGTTTAAAAACATTTATTCTCTAAAGAAATAACAAATAACAAAAGAATAAATAACAAAGAAATCACTGTAATAAAAATTTATATTTATTGGTGCATAGCAAGAACAAAATTGGAAAAAGGGGCGAGTATTGGTCACCACAAATATAAATTTGAAAATGGGGCAATTTCGTTGATTTGCAAAAATTCCTGTTTGTATAAATTTTTCATCTTGTAAAACTATAAAACTAAAGTGTTCAGTAATTCCGTTTGTGAGATAATATTCTATTAAAAGATTTAATATTATAAATAGATTTGAAGAATTTTTTTGCCGAAATTTTTTCTATTATTAAAGGATGACACGATAAATGTATGAATCTGTATATTGGCAGGGTATATGTTGAGTATTCTAGGGTTTAAAGGTTATCAGACTCAGTTTTTGCAGTAATCCAAACACGGCAAACCAAATCTGCAAAGTATGTAGAATACACTGTTCTTTATGTTTTTTTTTTTTAAAAAAGAGGGGGGGGCCGGGATATAATATATTATAGCCCCGCCCACCATATTAGAGCAGGTGTGGGAGAGGCGAAGGCCCACCCAAGAGGATGGGAGAGAGAAAGAGAGAAAAAAAAAAAAGACCACCACATCCCAGGCCGCGGCAAAAAGCCCCCCCCCGCGGGCGCCGCAGCAGGGACCCCGCCCCGGCGGCGCGCCCCACCCCCCCCCCGTTCTTTATGTTAACAATAACACAATGAATTACAAACTATTATTTCGATATTAAATTGGACGTTAAAAAGAAAACGATAAACAGAAGAATTTATTTTGCAAAATTTTAACTAGTGTGCCTGTATCACTGCCGGGTTTGCGGTGGCCCTGTCGCATTAACACTGCAATCATTTGGTGAAAAAAACGCGACTAAAACGCAGAAGGCATTTGACGCCATTTGCATACAAATGCTTAACTGCTGAGACACAATACACACACCGCGTCTGAGCTGCGATAAGTAAATCTTCATTTTAAACAGCTCAGATATCATAATTCGGAGCAGATTGGTGCCCACCCCCCACCAACCCCAAAAAAAAAAAAAAACCAAAAAAAGCCCAAAAACCAAAACAGCGACCCGCAAACCAAACCCCCCCCCCACCCCCCACACAAAAAAAAAAAAAAAAAAAAAAAAAAAAAACAAAAAAACCACCAAACCCAACCAAAAAACCCCCCCCCATTAGTTATTAAAGTGGTTATCCTAAATATTATGATTAATTCTTATTTAGCGTTTTAAAAAGGAAACTAAAATAAAATTATTGCGAAAACAAAAATCTAATTTACTAGTATTTCCTAGAAAAAAAAAATTAAACTGTCTATTTGAAATTAACAATTGTAATGAATTTTGTGCAAAAACTTTCGTTTTTTATTTGTCGCATCCTTGCGACGTCCGGGTTTAATTAGACTTGAGTTTCAATAAAAATAATATCTGGATTGCGGCGCAATATCCTCGAATAAAAATAATTGTTCTTCAACATTAAGACAAATGCAAAAGCTAGAAATTTGTGGCGAGAGGCAAGCAGAAACGGTGTGCGAAACTTTCGTATTTTACTTTTTGTCTTCCAAATATCCTTTTTAAACTCTTGTTTTCTGAAAAGTTGCCTTTTAGGTGCAATTTTGCCAGGCTTCGGAAAAATAACATGGCATTTAATTTAAAGCACGCATCATTAAATAAAAATTTAACACAATAAAGTTTTATTTTTGACTTTTTCTCAGGCATAAGTTTTTCAGTCTTTCGGAGCGAAGGGACTTTAGAGCCGAGGGTCTTTAGAACCGCAGTGTGAGATTTTAGAGCCGTATTGGAGGGACTTTGGAGCCGTAACGTAAGTTTTGTGTTCAGAAAATTCATAAAAAATTAAGGGACTTTAAAGCCGAACTCTTAAACCTGGCTCGAGAAGCTAACTTTATTCACCTCTCAGGTTTTGCTGTTTAGGCTTAGATTTAGGATTTTGCTTAGGCTCAGTCTTTTGCTTAGGCTTAGGTTCAGGCTTAGGTTTTGCTTATGCTTAGGTTTTGCTTAGGCTTAGACTTAGAAAAAATCTTTCTAAAGCTCTTTCTAAGCTAAAAATCTTTCAAAGGTTTGTCCACCAGACGCCCCGCCCACTCACTTTGGCGACAAAAAATGTCTGGAAGCCAGACTACCAGACAGCGCCACCATTCTCCCGCCAAATCCTTATTCTTGTCATCTTCTGTATATACAATAAAAACCCGAAGCATATTTATCCCGCATAATGATTACCGCATTGCATAATTAGCTCAATTTGTTATGTAAATGTTTTAATATTACTTGTATATTGTTTTACTATTGTTTGCAAACGCATTTTTCATTTCGGCTCTAAAGTCCCTGCTGCGGCTCTAAAGTCCCCAGGTCCGGTTCTAAAGTCCCGGCTCTAAAGTCCCTCGGCTCTAAAGTCCCCAAACCTTCCGCACCTCCCTGAAGTTTTCCGACGACAAAATTTATGAGCGAAAAACGAGTTTTTTTTGTCAGCTAATATAAAAAATACACTAATGCTGCAAGAAACAACGGCAATAATAATAAATTTTATTCGAAAATAAAAACAATAACTTAGACAACAAGGACTTAGTAATTTGACTCGACTGCATCATCGACTAAATTTTTTCTGTTATAATCTAATCTCTAACCGGTTTAAGTTATTTTTTATATTAACCGAAAATAGAAGTTCTAGCAATAAAAACAAACATCAACAGATGCGTTTTTTCCGTTAAAACGTTTCTTTACCGCTTGTCAAGCAGCAAATAAGGACCTGTTATAAAAGTTTCAGTAACTTTTTTGACGTTTTCTAATGTTTCTAAAAAAAAAGTATATTTTACTCTGAAATGACTAAGGTCTCTCTTTCATTCTTTTGGCTCTTTAATGCGTGATCAAGCGGCAAAGGCTGATGATTTCTTGGTCCAAAAACGTAGTGATTAAATAAACGGTGGATTGAATCCTCCGCCACCTCCTGTTCCCGGATGGAACCTGCCAGGGGGGTCGTATCGGGGCCCACCGGGACCGGGGCCGTGTCCGGGACGCGGAAAGATATTCGGAATCCGCGGACCCGCCGGAACTAAACAAAAAAACGCATTAATTTAAGTACAATGACAATTAAATGTTGCGTTGATGTTTCAGAAATACGACTCCCAATTAACATCAGAATCATGTTCAGTTGCGTTCATGTTTCAGATGTACGACGCGACGCCCAATTAAAGATTTTAAAGTCAAATCATTGAGTGATAGTGCAAGATAGCGCGTCAGTCGGCGAAGTCTAAGGCTAAACAGAACAAGTTCAAGTTAGTTTAAGTTCTTTATATGCGCCATATTTCGGTTAAAATGCTAAAGAAACAAATTTTTCGCATTTTCTTACGTAAAACTTATGCTTTTTATATCTGGACGTCACAAAAAAAAAATTGGTATGGTGTAGATAGGGCCAAAGGAAGTTGAAGCTGAACAATTTATCTCATAATTGTTAAAGCTTATGATTTTACAACGTTTTAGCTTAATTTTGTAGTTTAGGTTAAGGTTTACTTAAAGGTGCAGTGCGGAGTCATACTTTTTGTCTTCGATTTTGATAATTTTTTGTGAAAATCTAACCCCTGCCCCTGATAAATTAGAATTATTTTTTCAACATAATATCTCCAATGATTCATGAGTTATGTATGACCCCCCAAAAATGGCGTTTTCGACAATTCTGTACGCACCCTGGCATTTCAGGACCTCTAAAATGTCATATATCACGTGATCATGTTTTGCTCCGTGGGATAGGTTGTCGGAGGAGCTAAATGTTCCCGCCATTTAGACATCCCGCCCTAACAAACTCATGGAACACATCTTTTACATGGACGTCCATTCTTTGCGGTGATTGGCTGCGCTCGTCGAGCGTTGTTCCGTGAAAGTGACGTAAAGTAAGCAGATGCCTCATTTACGTCGCCTTCGCCAGTCAACCAGATATAGGGCGGAAAATGACGCCCTTCGCCCATTGCTCACAAACATGATCTACTCCCTGTTTTTTTTAGCGATACTGGAAAAAATTTGACAAAAAATTTTTGTTTAAAAAATTTTTGGTTGCGCTCTTATAACTTTTGAACGCGCCGCGATCAATATGCGAATATCTCGCGTTAAGGTCCTTGTACTTTAGGCTACCTCCTGAAAGAAAATTTTTTCAAAAATTTTGAGGGGTTAGCCCCAAAATTACCGAAATTTACGGTCGATTTTTTTCGGCCAAATTTCTAACTTTTTACCATATTATAGGGCTTTACGTCTGAAAATTTTTGTGCAGATTGCCCATACCTTCTTGAGCTCAAAAATATATAATTTGTTAGGGGTAAACTATCTGGGTCGGGTACCTCGAGAGGTTAAACGGGGTCAATTTTACGATTTTTGCTAAAAATCTTTGCCTGAGACCGGGGGGATTTATGCGTAAATTTAAGTTCTACAATTTGGTGATAGTCCTAAAAAATTTTTTTATGCCCTAAGGCACTGCAATGGCTGTAATTCAACAACAACAACCCCTAAAAATAAAACTTTTGACACAAGCCCTCTACATAGGCGAGTAATATATCATTTTAAAGCTCTCGGCGTGCTGATTTCAAAAATTTAAAAAAATTTTCTCTAAACGGTCGGGTAATCAAAATACAGACCCCTTTGTACCCCCAAAATTAGTAATGGTGATTTTTTGTTTTTATTATTTATAAGCCGTGTTTATATTCGTTTGAAAGCTCTATGCGTGCTGATTTTAAAAATATTAATTTTAAGCTAAAATTTTTTATGGTTACCTGGTTACATACCCCAAAATACCCCCAAATTTGAAAAATAATAATTTTGCCATTTTTTTATTTTAAGTGAGATTTTTATACCCATATGAAAGCTCTCGACGCACTGGTTTTAAAAATATATAGTTTTTTTTAATTTTCTTCATTGGTTACCCAATATTGCACCCATCAATGTACCCCCTAAAATTTTTAAGAGGTGATTTTATTATAATACCGTCATGTTTATACTCATATCAAAGCTCTCGACACGCTGATTTAAAAAAAATTATTTTCAACTCAATTCACCTAATGATTACTATTTTTACAACCAAAATGTACCCCCAACAATTTTTTGGGGGTTTTTTTATATATTTATTGTAATGCCGTTTTGTTTGCACTCATATAAAAGCTTTCGACACGCTGATCTCAAAAAAATAAATTTCAACTCGATTCACCCAATGGTCACCATTTTTACAACCAAAATGTAACCTCAAAAATTTTTGGGCTCAAAATGTATCCAAATCCAAAATGTAACTGCTTTCTTTGAGTTAATAATTTGTAACGTAAATCGTAATACCTATTGAGCAATTCGTCACGTACAGAATTGTCGAAAAATGCCATTTTTGGGGGGTCATAACGCCGGAATTACTGGAGATATTTTGTTAAAAAAATTTTTGTGGGCTATTGGGGGCAGGGGTGAGGTTTTCACAAAAATTATCAAAATCAAAGACAAAAAGTTTGACTCCGCTCCACACCATACCTTTAAGATACAAGCTTTATTAGTAGCAGCAAAAGTTTTAAATTGCTTCAAAATCGTTCGACTGTATCCTCCCTGGGCAGACCTGTGCACGGTTTGGAAATGCCCCCCCCGTTTTATTGGAGGATTTGCCCCCCCGCCAAAAAATGAAAAAGTACCCTAAAAATATGATGCCATTTTTGACCTATGATGACGCCATCATCGCAAATTTTTTGCAGTTTTTAGCCTATTTCAATGTATTTAAAGCCATTTTAGACCTATTTTTACCTTATTTCCGCTTTTTTTGTCCTTTTTTTCCCTTTTCCCTTCTTTTTTTCACTTTTTTTCTTTCCCCCCTGCTTGCCCCCCACCCGTTTTATTGCCCCCCCCGTTTCAAAAAAGTTGCGTCCCCCCGTGCCCCCCATTTTGGAATGCCCCCCCCCCCCCCCCCAGTTTTAACCCCGGGGGGCAGTGCACAGGTCTGTCCCTGGGCTTTAGTGACTTTGAATCAATTATTTTCGAACAAATTAAATAAAGAAAAGCCCCATCTATTACGCCGAAATTCACAATCAATCTTAATTTTCATATTTACCGAAACCACTCCGAACACGATCGTGAATCTTAGTTAAAAAATCAATATTATGTATACTATTTCCGAATAAAATAAGAAAAACTACTTTGATTACGACAGATCCAGAGACTAGGAATTTTTTTCCTATTAAACCCAACCCGAAAACGTTTGTGAATCCTGGTTAAGAAATCCATATTATGTAATATTCAATTCCTATGGTCAAGAAACAATCCGCTTACATAATCCGAAATCCGGCGGGTCTCCAATCGGTGGCGGTACCCCTCTTAGAGGGTCCGGGTCCGCCAAGGGGTCGGGGGCGTAGGGGTCGTAGAAAGGCGCCCTGGGTCGGTAGCCGGGGTAAAAAGGGTTGGCGTTGGGGTCCGGGGGCGGCCGCCAGTGTCGTCGGGAGTTACCCACCAAAAGATCTTCTGTATCCATCAGAACGGATGATTGCTGTTTCCGTTTTTTTCTTTCTTCGTACTCCCGTCTGAAAAAAACAACAGTAAATTATTGGAACTCACAGTTGTTTTAACAGCTTTTGAATTAGCTGAAGTTGGAATAAATATAATTGATGTCAAGAGGGTAATACGTCTTCCCATTTATGTATTGAATGAAAGATTGAATACCTTATTAAATAAGGCGATTAACAATCTCCAACTGCATGATCATAGTATTTTACTAAAAAAATTATTATTCTTTTGCAAAAACAGAACTCAATATTAAAGATAATTATATTCGCAACTGGAATGGCTTTTACCTGTAAGCGTCTCTAAAGCTGACGGTCCCGCCTTTCACCTCATCCTCAATGGCCGCGGATTTGGAGGGGAAATCCCGCCTGACATAGTGCGCCCACAGGCGGGAGTTTGTCGTGTATTTTCGTATAGCACTGCAACACACTTCCAGACGCAGGAGGGTTTTGACGGGCAGGTCCCCGCAGATAGTCAGAACTAGATAGGAATTCGTTTCGAACACCCTTAATAGCCACGTGTCATCTACAATGTAATATTTTTTATAATTGTTTACGTTTATTGTTTATAGCATCATTTTATGATTGTTTATTGCTAGTCTATTTTAACCAAACCGGCGAGGCCTCGCCGGGGTCGACGCCCGGTGTCTAGGTGCTCAGCGCAAAGTTTGCGACTATCGCACATTGAAGCACAATACTATAAAACTTGTAGATATAGTGGAATATTTTGACTTACAATCATACATGGGCACGGGGGGGTTGGGGGGGTTAACCCCCCAAATTCTGAGAAGTGGGGTTTAACCCCCCACTCAGAAGTGGGGGGGGAGAAAAGGTTAACCCCCCCAATTTTGGAAAAATGAAGAAAAAAAATGTCTTTAAAATGCTAACTGCCTCCAAACTTAAGTTTTGAGGTCAAAATGAATGTTTTAAGCAATAAAAAGCTCAAAAATGCAATAAAAAGGGCTTTTTGACCTAAAATTAGCGTTTTTTACCTATTTTTCCTTCAAAATCGAAAAACGATATGGGTAAAATGCACTCCAGAAAAAAAACGATATGGGTATTTTGCGTTTTTCGGATTTTAGCCCCCCCCCCCTAATTTGGGGTTTAACCCCCCCCCCACTCCGGACCAACTTGCCCATGTATGCTTACAATCAAGGTGGGCAGCGTAGCGTCCCGGATTTTTTTCTGGGGGATATACCCGACCCACGAAATTTAGGGGGGGTGCGTCCCAAAAATTTTTTGAGGGTACTGGTATACATCAAACCAGGGACGTACAAAGGGTTTCATTTTTTTTGGGGGGGGCAGATTTCAGTACAAAAAAAGTTTCGAGGGGGGGTGGGGTGGGGAAAGCTCCCCATAAGTTTTGAAAAGGTTAAAAAAGCAGGTATAAACGAAGATAAAGCTGTATACTACACTGTTTTTAACCTAATAACGTATTATCTAATGTTTTTACCAGTAAAAACATGTCTTCTTAGTTAAAAATTTTACTATTTGGGGGGGGGGGCGGGGCGGCCGTCCCCTCCCCGTCCAACTACTATCCTTATTTTTATTTCCGCCCGTCCGACCATTTCAGGCCCCCCTGGTTACGTCCCTGCCTCAAACACCCTATTTTTAGCGTTTTTGGTACTGGGACCCCCCAAATTTTAGGGGGGCGGTGTCGGGGGTACCCCCGAATTTTAGGGGGGGTGTCGGCTATAATCGGGAGTTTTTGAGGGGGGATATAACCCCCCAACCATGCTCATCTATGCTTACAATCATAATTTTTATTTAATGCTAATTGTACATAATAACAATTTTTTAATTAAAAATAAAAATTAGATATTATGTATTTTATTTTTCTAATATTGTGCTTCAATGTGCGATACGCGCAAATCTTCGCTGAGCGCGGAGACGCAAGGCCTCGCCCGTTTATAAATACGGCTATTTAAGTGGCACAATAAGTATTATGCATTATTGCGTGATATTTTTTAAATGTGTATTACTATAGGCACCTTGCACTGGAACTCGGTTTATACATGAAGTATGTAATAAACATAGCGAATTCACCATAATGGATAATTACCCTATCTCCTACTTATCTTTTGTAGTATGCAGATCAACCCTCGAAAGCGCGCGAAATGTTGATCGGTTGATCTGCATACTACAAAAGATAAGTAGGAGATACGGTAATTATCCATTATGGTGACACTTATGTTTATTGCATACTTCATGTATAAACAGAGTTCCAGTGCGAGGTGCCTATAGTTTTCAAATAAATCTTTATATAAAAAAATAGTCAAAGTTTTTATTTTGGGGTTTTTTTTACTTTAAAATCATTACATAAATGTTCCTTCAAAAGTCAGGATAAAGTTTCATTTTATGATGTGCAGTCAAAATCCCGAAATAAGTTCTATAATTGCTAATAAAAAACTTACACCCCAAAGCTATTATAGCTGCTGCACTTGCGACTTTTGTATCAATTAACCTCGGTATTACACTTTTGCATAGGTCTTCCAACTGCAAAGGCACTAAAAATAAAATCAAACCAAAATAATAGTTATGGGTTAATGGCATGGCAGCGACCTATCTTAATAATTTTACCATTATGACGTGGGAAGATTTAGCTTTACTATTACATAATATTACAAAATTTTCAAACTATTTCCGTCAAACTGTTAGTTAGCTTGAATTAATCAATCAATCAATAATTTTTTCTGTAGGATTTCCTAAATGCCCACATAAATTATTAAGAGGGTACTGTCACAAATAAAAATCCTATATTGCCGGAAAGGACTACTTCCATACATGAGCATAAAGGGGGGGTAGGGTGGGGTCCAGTCCCCCTAGCCTCGAGATTTCGAGCCCCCCCTTCTGAATTTAGGACAAATTTTACTGTCACAAACACGTTTTTTTAGTAAAAAAAAACAGACTTTTGTACTTATTTTATAGT
Source organism: Microlaimidae sp. YZB2_3 (assembly GCA_030248175.1). Classification (NCBI taxonomy): domain Eukaryota; kingdom Metazoa; phylum Nematoda; class Chromadorea; order Desmodorida; family Microlaimidae; species Microlaimidae sp. YZB2_3. The sequence goes on from JASAMX010021677.1 coordinate 34,874, forward strand.
CTATTTTATTACATAAAATTCTATATTAGTGCTAAAAAACTTAAATAAATTATTTAATGTGATTTTGTTTGGAAACTGGACACTCTCTGACCCCCCTCTGGATTTCAAACTGGTCTACCCCGGGTCGACCGACCCCCCCCCAAAAGCTAGGGGGGTATCGACCCCCCTCCTAGCTTTCAAAGGGTCATTTACCCGGGGTAGCCACCTCATAGCTTGCCAGTCCATACTCATGTATGACTACTTCTTTCATACAACCCTATCCACTTCCAATATAAAATTATTGCTTGATATATTTTTAGTCCATGGAGAGTGTTTCAAGATCGATTTAGCAATAATGTAATTCTGACCTTCACCGTGGCGTAGTTTCAGGGTGTCCGTTGTTTTGACCCCGTCCCCTACGTGACCAGAAGCGGACAATTCCACCGAGAGTTCGGCGGTGACCACGAGGCGGATTTGCACCTCCACGTCCGATTTGGCGTGAACGTAAATAATACGCAGGAACTCGTCCTCGCTCAATTTACGTTTCCAATCGGGTGCCAGTTCCGCTAATGACACTTCTTTCGAGTGACAGCTACTATTATCCTTCTAAAAAAACACACAGCACCTTTAAAACAGGAAATATTTAAGAACACAACATTTATTTAAATAAAAATGCATCATGAACGAACCCCACCCGCCACCTACACGAACAACCTAAATCACGGACAGGGAAACTTCAGTATTTTTAAGCAGCTTAAACATAGCATGTGTTTTGTTAATACACAGTGTTTTATTCCCAATTAAAATTACAAAAAAAATTCAAGAACACGACAAAAAACTTACGTTTTTTACTTTAAAACCGCGTTTTACCATGTGAGCGTGAGTGACGCACACTACAACTTGCGAAAATGTTTCTGGTTTTATGTGTTCCCAATTCTCCATACAAATTGTTCTAAACTCCCGAATTTGATTCGCTTTATCTTGAAAGGTTGAATTCTCGTTAAACTTTGAAATATCGCTGCTGTCTGAGATTGCAAGCGAACTTGATCCTACTTTTTCTGATGATGACCTGCCCCCTGGAAAAATATATTTATTATTTTTCCTTTTTTAATATTGTTCGCATTTTTTATTGTTGGTTGTATTTTTATTTATCTGAATAAACAAAATGATAAATGTTTTAACACTAAAGATAAATTCTATCAGGGTGAAAATAGATGAGTGGTAAAGTAACCAATCGTTTTTTGAGAAAATATCACGTGCAGAGAAACACATGACGCAACTAAATAATAATTGGTTACATAACCGCTGAAAACTCTTTTTTTAATTTTTGTCGCTCACGGGTTTATTGTTTATTTCTTCCTGGCGGAGAGCTGTTACGCCCTTAATTTCAGCCTGGAAGACTTTAGCTTTAATATGTTTTTAATAATTTTATGTATTATGGTAACTAATGAAAATATTCCATGGAAAAAATTGTTTTGTCTTTGATGACAACAACATTTTTGTTTTATTTTTTTATTTAAAACTTTTAGTTAACAGACGACCCTTAGCTAAAAATTAGAATATTTTATCTTTCTGATTTTAGATTGTGTCACTTTTAAAGGGAGTCAATTTTTTCAACAAACTACATAGAATAGGTCATGCGTCAGAATATTGTAAATCCACACAAAACAATAAAACACCAGACCTGTGAACGGTCTGGAAATGTCCCCCCTCCCGGAATATTAGTGGCAGTGCTACCCCCCCCCCCGCCGCCCAAAAATGAAAAAGTACCCAAAAATTATGGCGCCATTCTTGACCTATTATGACTCCATCTTTGCTTTTTTGCGGGTTTTTAGCCTATTTCAATGCTTTTTAAGCCATTTTAAACCATATTTTACTTAAATTTCGCCTTTTTTATCCCCCTTTTTCTCTTTCTCCCTCCCGTTTTAAAAATTGCCCCCCCCCAATAAAACCCACAGGGGGAGGGGCAACATAGGTGAGAAAGGGGGGGGGCAGGTTGGGGTCCACCCCCCCCTAACCTCGAAATTTTGGGGGCCCCCCTAGACGAAAATCTAGGGGAGGCCCCCCTCCCCCCAAATGTCCGAATTTTTTACCCCTGACCCCCCTCTAGATTTTGAAATCTGACCACCCCCCCTCCCCCCTCGGGAAAATTTTAGGTACCTTTTTTATACTAAATGTTCTTCCAAAAACGTGAATTTTCATCACATATTCATGCTTTTACACCCTTTTTATACATGAATATGGCTTTTTATTCAATAAAATGTAGTATTATCCTATAAAAAGAACAATTATTAAAGTTATTATGGTTTAAAACTGTTTTGCTTTGGACACCGGACCCCACATGACCCCCTCTAGATTTAAAAATTTCGCACCCAGGGTCGACCCCCCTAAAAAGCTAGGGGGGGTCCAGACCCCCCTGGGACCCCCCTCCTAGAATTCAAAATTCGATTTACCCCGGGTAACCACCCCCCTAGCTTCCCCGACCGTGCTCACCTATGAGGGTGAAGTGCACAGGTCTGAAACACCGTATCAAAAATTTGCTTAAATACGGTTGACTCAGTAGGAATTAAAGCGCTTTTTTATTATCAGGCTTTTTAAAATAAGCCGGCATCAGAAAGCAAAACTTAAACGCTGCCTGTAACAATAGCGTTCACTTGCCTTCTGCTAAAAATCTAGCTGTACTCCTTTTGGCCAAGGCTTCTTTAGAACCGATAGGCTCACGAAAGGGAATTCCGCTTAAATTAATAACCCAAACGACATCTCCTTCCACCAATCCTTGATCTTGGATGGTTTGCTCATCGCTTTCCGCAGTAATTGGTTCCGACTTGTTTAAAGAAAGAAAGAAATCGCCTCTAAAAATACGTTTAAACCAATATTTGAAAAACTTACAAAACCCTTTTTAAAAGTTAAATTATGTAGTACAACTTGAATAAAGCTATACGCCATAATATAAGAGAACAGAGTTATTTGTGACAGTCAAAGCAATGGTGACATGCGCAGCCCGTGGAATCACTGAGCACTGAGTTGGCAAAAATTTAAGGACTTAATACAAATTAGAACAAAAGACTCAAACTTTTAGTAATGGAGAAGGCAAAATTCTGGTGGGGAAGAAACTCCAGATTTTTGGAAATTGGAAAACATATTAATTTAGGTGAACACTAAACCACAGTGCAAATTTTTTCACAGCTGTGAGATGTTCTTGCAAAAAATTTTAAAAATTTGTTTTAGGGAGTTAAAAATTGTTTAAAATATCATAGCTGCCGCGGGAGCGTGTTTAAAACTTTATGTTCATCTCCTTCTTCTTATTATTATTCTAACGCTCAATTCTCAAAATCGATATTCCTCCTTCGTTGCTGATTGATCAAAAATAAACATGGGCACCTTGAAAAAAAAAGAAAGAATTACGCAACTTTCTTAGGAGCCACTTTTTTCATTTAGGTCCTTGTTATCGATTTATTGATCAAAATAATAAATTGAAAATATAGACAAATCAAAACTCCCAACCGCACAATAACAGCCTTTTGGCAACAATAAGGATTGTACAGAGCAGACAACGAACAGCCCCTCATAGAAACCGCACAAAAAAAGCAGACCGGTTTTAATTGGTGGCAGAAACCGAACCAGTTCCCAGCGCTATCTGCTTCAACCGCGCGGAAAACGGCGAAAACAACAGAGTACTTTTTTAATTCTTACATTACTGATGACAAAATTAATTCAAAGTTTTATTAAAAAAATAATAATGTGTCAGTGGCGCGGGAGCGCCACGCGGCGGTTTAGCCCCACGACACCTACAGCACCACAGCACACTATAATTAAAGAACGTTGGGAAAATTTTTAGTAATTTATGTTCATCTTCTTCCATTTATTATTATAATTCTAACGCTCATTATCTTAAAATCAATATTCTTAATCGTTCACGTGGCGATTTAACCCTGCGCTACCACACCAACTATAATCAGAGAATCTGGATAAAATTAGTAATTATGTTCATCATCTTCTTCTAATTTTTTTATTCCAAAAAAATAATTGCAATCATCGGTGGCGCGGGAGCGCTCACTGCGATTTAGCCCCACGGCACCGCGACAACTATAACTAGAGCACCTGGTAAATTTTGTGTTTATCATCTTTTTCTTCTTATTATTATTTATATTTCAAAAAAAAATAATTCCAATCATCGGTGGGGCGGGGGTGCCACACTGCAATTTAACCCACAGCACCGTACCAACTATACTTAGAGAACGTGAGTAAATTTTGTAATTCATTTCATCATCTTCTTATTATTATTATTTTTACTTTAATAATTATAATTGCAATCATTGGCGCACGGAATCGCGCCAACTATATTTAGAGAACGTAGGTGAACTATGTCTGGAACGCCACTGGACCACACTAACTATAATTAAACACCGTGGGTAATTTTTGTAATTTTAAATTCATCATCTTCTTCTTCTTCTTATTTTTTATTTAAAAAAGTATCTCGGCAACGGAATGATTATAAACATAATGTCATTGCGCAGCTAAAACTATAGTTTATTAGGCTATTTTTTAATTTAATTTAAAAAAAGTGGTAGACTAGCCTTGAAAAATGCTCTAAGAATAGAAATAGGAAAAAGGGGCGATTTTTCCCAGGCGTATGTTTAGACAGAAAAGATGTGGACTAGTCTGAGATGGACATTATGTGGACTATAGGAAATTTGCATTTGGTTTGGCCAGCTGCTCACTAAATAAAAATTTCTACCATATGATAAAGATTTGTTTATACAATAATCTAATCACACAACACTGTTGCATTTTTTTAGTTTAATGAAATGTCGATTGAAAAAAATCATACTCACAGCAATCTTTGACAAGCGCGAAATCGCCACTTTTTCAAATTTATAGTTGTTTCTTACACATACAAATATAACATTTTAATTGAAAAAATGGCGATTTCGCGCTTGTCAAAGATTGCTGTGAGTATGATTTTTTTAATTGACATTTCATCAAACTAAAAAAAAAGCAACAGTGCTGTGTGATTACCCCTCTCCCCTAGACGAAAATCCAGGTGCCCCTCTCCCCCCAAATTTCCGAATTTTTTACCCCTAACACCCCTCTAGGATTCGAAACCTGACCCCCCCCTCCCCTCTCGGGAAAATTTTAGGTACTTTTTTTATACTAAATTTTCTTCCCAAAAGTGATTTTTTAACACAATATTCATGTTTTTATAACCTTTTTACACCAGAATATCGTTTTTTATTCAATAAAATGTAGTATTATCTTATAAAAAGAACAATTATTTAAATTATTATGGTTTAAAAATTTTTAAAAAATATTAATTATTTTTAATTATTACATAAATTTTATAATAATGCATTAAAATACATCTCTATATGAACCTTTCCTGTCTTATTAAAACTGTTTGGCTTTGAACACCGGACCTCACCTGACCTCCCTCTGGATTTCAAAATTTTACACCCCGGGTCGACCCCCCCCTAAAAAGCTAGGGGAAGGGGATCCGGACCCCCCTCCTAGAATTCAAATTCGATTTACCCCGGGTAACCAAACCACCCCCCTAGCTTCCCGGACCGTTCTCACCTATGAGTATACCCCGTTTGGCGCCTATTTAAATAAGTTTTATAGTGTTAAATTTTATAGAATTATTTATTAGAAGTTCAACAAAAGCTTTTATATTGATAAAGAAATATAAAACAACAAATAAGCAATACTAAACAATGTAAAACTCGTTTAAACTTTACTTACAATTTAATTGAAAATTCAGCTCCAACAATGGCATAAAAATCAGATATTGTGGATGTGTTATCTATGTTTATTAGGCGATTAATTTTATCAGCACGTAGATTAATTTTCATTTTGAAATTGCAGAGGTTGAAATTAAACAAACATTTTCAAAATATAAAAAACTGTTTTATTTTTCGCCTGCCAAAAAATCTAAATAGTAAAATTATTTTAATTTTTGTCTAAAATCAAGCAGCCCCGGAGGGGGGCAGGGCTCTCCACCCCCCCTACGACCTCTCCCCCCCCTCCCACTTTTCCCCCCACCCCCCCCCCCCCCCCCCCCCCCCCCCCCCCCTACCACCCCACCCCACCAACCCCAAAAAACCAAAAAATGGCAAGTCCAAAAAACATTGACAAAAAACCAGCGGACCACCTCCCCCCCTCTTCAAAAAACCCCGGGGTGTGGCACCCCCCCATTCCTTCCCCCCCCCCCCCCCCCCCCCCCCCACACCCCTAAACAAAAAAAAAAAAAAAAAAGAAAGTCGAGGGACCGCCCCCGCAAAAAAACACCGTGCTGCCCTGGAGGTCAAAAACCTCCACACCCCGGGGTGTGGACCCCCCCCCCCCCCCTCTGCAGCCTAGAAGGTCGGTGACCTATGATTGTATGAAAAATAATTTAATATATAAAAATTTTAAAAACACAAAATTCATAATGTTAATGGTTTTTATAAGAATAATTTTTCACAGCTGAATTAGGCCGCTTATAAGAAACTAACTTATTTGGCCTTCTAAAAAGGTTATCAAAACTGTTCTGTTGATAGTATGTCGTTTAGCATGGGGCTCCATGACGTTTCTAAAGGAATTTTTAAGTAATGAGCTAAATGTTTGATAATAGAATACTTAGCATAGCACCACCAAAATATTAACCCATAAACAAATAAAAATTATAGCTCCTTAAATGGCAACCATTTTTGATGTGGTTTTTATTCAATGGAAAAAAACTGGTAGAAAAAAGTGCTGTTTGGGAATTTCAATTCATTGAATTAGGCTTTTTTGGTGTGCGTTAATGTAGTAGTTTTTAGGTTGGGTATGTTTTTGAAAATACAGGCTAATAAATCAATTATTTTGATATCATTACAATTTTTATAATTATTTTTGTTCCTATAAATTTCAGCAACCGTTTTTGGTTTACCACCACCAAAAAAAATTTTTATATAAAAAAAATTGTCCTATTA
>JASAMX010021678.1:0-14400 GCA_030248175.1 Microlaimidae sp. YZB2_3
TCTTCTCGGCCCCCCAGTCAACCATTCCTGGCTACGCCCCTGGAGAGAGAGAGAGAGAGAGAGAATTATGTTTTGAACGACGCACCCGTTGATGGTGTATAATTCAAGTGTTACTAAGAATAAGCAAACATGACAAAGTATAAAAAATAAATTTATTTAGTAGTACTAAGTCGATCTGACAAAAAATCACTTTCTAATCACAGAAAACATGAGACCTTTGCACCAAATATTGGGGCAAAAAGGTAAAGTCTGGCAGTCAGGGTTTTTTTCAATGTTGATTGGCTCTTCATCTACCGTAAATTTTTCCTTCGGAAAAAACCTACCTATAAAATATTAGTAAACATAACTAAATAAAAATAACATGTTATATTCTGGAAACTTTTTAAAATCTATTTTCGATTTATACCATTAATTATCACCTTCTATTATATAAAAGCTAGATTCCTCTTAAAATTACTTTAAAAACATAGGTGAGCAATTGCCGGCGAATCTGGGTGAGGCGTGGAAGTAGTACTGGCCTCCACCACAGTTTGTCTTTATGTTAGAAAATTGTCTTGTCAATAATGTTTACTTTTTTAAATACATAAAAATATTAATATATTTAAAATTAAAAATCCCAGAGGTATACATACGTGCACCAATTGAATACAATTACAATCAATGTAATTTTAAAATAATTATATCATATTAAATTTTGATAGCTTCCTTTCATCAGAGTTAAACTCCACAGAAATAAATGAAATTGTCGTTTTTAGTTTTACGTTTAGATTAAATCTCTCGTAACTCTGTACGATAGATTTTTTACTTATCTCCAGCAGGATGTAGGCAACTCAGATGCATCAAAGCTGACCTCAGAAGTGGACTAGCGAAAGGTAGGTACGGCAAGAAATGTTTTGGCTGTAGAGTGAAAACAGCCGAAATACAAGGCAAATGGGGCTCAGTTTTGGGTTAAATATATACATACTCGGAGGCATGGACGTAGCCAGGATTTCGGAAAGGGGGGGGGGTCCAACCCTGAACAAAATTTCCGAAAAGGTGGTTCAGGGGGGGGGGGGTCTGAATCCTAAACGTTATAAAAGGGCTAAAAACATTTAGTGTTTATTGCCTTGTTTATGTCCCATACTTCATTATTTTCCTATTACTCAATAAAAAAATCTCTAAAACAAAGAAAAAAATCCTTAAAATTTTTGATTTCTAACACACTAACAGCTGAAAAATGAGTACATTAAATTACAGCTGAGCAATGCAAAGTGCGAGAAAATGTTTTTAAATTACTTTTCCTAAACCTTTAAATTTTCAATCCCACTATATAACAATCTAAAGGGGGGTTCCAGCGTGGTCGTATCAAGATTACAAAACAAAGTAACACAAATTTGGAACTGGAGACCAAATTAAAACATTAAGAATGGGGTGGGTCCAGCGTGGTCATACCAAGATCACAAAACAAAGTAACACAAATTTAGAAGTGGAGACTATATAATTAATCGAGCGCTGAGCGGAGCGAAGCGCGAGAAAATTTTTAAAAAATGGCCGTTCTAGACCCCCAAATTTTTATACTTGGCGATACAAAGGGGGTAGGTGGGTCTAACCCAAAATTTTTCCGTTTGCCGACCCAAAAGGGAGGGGGGAATCTAAACCCTCTAGACCCCCCCTGGCTACGCCCATGCTCGGAGGTAAGTGGCAGCAGATTTTGAGGTAGACAAGTAGAAATCATTCATAAACATGCCTTTTGACATAAGGTATCCTTCTTGAACGAGTGAGGTTATTTACTTAGTACTGGCAAAACATAAGCATTTTGCATCATAGAAACTCATTGGGTACGAAAAAGATTGGATCGTGGAAGAGAATAGACAGGGAGAAAGGAGAGTCTGTAATCTTGTATCCAAACCACATAGACATGCTGTATCAGAAATTAACTCGCACCATTACAGCTCAATTGCATTCGATCTACGCCTATCATCTATCCGTAACGTCTTTTTAAAAATCTTATAAAACGTTTTCTAGCAAATCTGTAATAAATTAGCTTTTTCAAACATTTTATAATTATATTTCTGTATTTATTAAATTTATACACTACACTCATGAGTGAAGTTTTAACTGATTTGTTTTAGAGAAATCAAAATTAATGGCGCAAAACAAAATTCAGGACAAAAGTTAACTGTAAAATTCAGTACCTACCAAAATATTCGCGAAGAATTTCCAGTGTATTTTCGGCACGAATAGTGTGAAACAGGTAAAAACGACAACTAAATTTTGCTATCAGGTACTGTAGTAAAGCGAAAAAATCATCAAAAAGAGATGTGTCGAAGCACAAATCTAAAAAAAGATGTATTTCATTATAGAGTTATAAAGGGTAAATAATAATGAAGGCTTTGGGAACAAGAATCTAAATGTCGCTATAGCAGTTAAAACAATATTTTTAAAATTTATTTTATGAGAGGAACCAAATAAATTAACTTAATTCAGTTTTATTGAAGTGAAAAAAAGTTAAATTCGTATGAAAAACTGTTAGCGTAGTGAAAATAAGCGTTACCGACAAACTGTCTAGCGTATCATTAGATTTATTCTAGAGGGGAAGTCCGAAAAATTTCTTTCAAAGCGAAGGAGCTGGACGTGGACCTCCTTTTCTTACCTATGGTGACAGACTGCATGTGTAACGGGCCAGAAGAGCCATGGGACGTTAGAGCTAGGTACTAAAGAGCCGGAAAAAAAGGGACCTAGGTAGGAGCCAAGCAAGCTGCGCGAACAAAAGGGACCAAAGAGCCAAATGGGAGATAATCATGAAAAAAAAAACACAAAAGAGCCAAGAATGCAGACAGATGGACTTAAGAGCCTGACTTTTTAGGACCAAGGAACCAGAAAATAGGGACTTTAGAGCCTTTGACGGCGTTTTGTTTTTAAATAACGTTAGATAGCGATTTGATAATAAACACATTCAAGGGGACTTTAGAGCCATATTTTATTTTTTTTTACTTCATTTAACAAATTTGCTATTGAAACACATAAACCATATGAATTTTAAAACTAAAATTTACTTTTATCAAGTTTTTTAATCACTCGTTTATGCGTTTTTTTGCGAATAATCCATTTTTTACGAATAAAATTCATATGTCAACAGATTTTTTTAATTGTATTTTTAATTGGCCAAATAAAATACAACTTCCACAATCGCAGAATTGTCACTTTTTACATTTTTATTTAAATCAAGAAAGTGCGCTGTTACGAAATGCCAATTTTATTCTCCTATCTGTATATCCGTATCCCTATTACTGATTTACCGAACTCATAATAAATTTTTATATTTTTTATGAATTATTTATGGCATAATTATTTAAATTTCTGTGGCATTATTTTGTCTTTTTAAGAAAAAAAAACACTTTAATATGAACACAAAAATTTGTGTTAAACGATACTTTGTAGTTTGTATCATTCACGTCAGTCACGTTCTGGGGTTCTATCATTACAATGAACTTTCAAAACATAAAAATTATAGCCGCACTTTTTCCGATAAAAACACCAGCTGCGATATTATTTATTTTTATGTTTATATAATAAAACCTAAATCTCATATTAGGATCTAAATGTCCAGAAAGTCGACCGGATGGAGCTCAGGAGCTCCTCCTTTATTCAAATATAATAAAAAATAGTTATCAATCAAATACATTATAAATATTTTGATGGTTTGATAACTTTAATTAATAATTTTAAATGTGTTGAATATTTGAAATTTTGGAATTATTTCTAAACTCAGTTTTTGAGAAAAAACTAAAAGGTCGGCTATCTTGCCTGGCATAGCTTAACGAACTCGCCTAAGACGAGTTTCCCGCTGAACGCATGATTTTTTTAATTATTCTTACTATAATATAGTTTGTAAATTAAATAAATTATATAGATTTATCGTAAGTAGACGAATTAAGAAATTTAAATAACTCAAATATGTCTCTATTGGCTAAAATGTAAACATGTAAACGTGAGGGATAAAAAACCAAACTTAGTTAGTTCACTGGTCGTCGAGAAACACTTTAAGTATCACACCCAAGCAGAGAGAAAGATCGTTTAATTAGAATAAAGTAATAAAATTTGTTTTTTAAAAGCATGGAAAATAACAAAAAATTGTCGCAAACATGTGACAAATTAAACTTTACAAATAATTACAAACCTATTTCAAAGTTTCAAACTTTCAAATTTCTATAAAAAAATAATTTGATTAACGGTTATTTAAATTTGGCTTTTTGGTCTCTCTTACGATATGGATTTACTCTTGTAAACGTTATTTTTAAACAGTTCTTTCCCTTTTGGCTCCTTGGTCCGTATGTGTCTCCCTTCTGGGTTCTTTGGTACCCAGATTTAAGGTACCGCAATTTCTTTCTTCCAATCACTTTGCTTTTCTCCATTGGCTCTAAAGAGACTTTTTCGTGGCTCTTCGGTTCCAAAAAGTGCGGCTCTTAGGTCCCGATATTGCGGCTCTTTAGTACCCGTGGCTCTTCGGTCTCCAAATCAGTGCGTGGTTACAAAACGTATGATGTATTTGTATCAAGAAATCTGGCATGACCATTTTGATCTATGTTTTTTACAAATCTTAATCCAAAAAATTGTTAATAATGTGCATTTTTTCCCTATGGACTGATGTCTTTTCAAATGGAAATTCACAGAAGGTAACAGCTACAAATTTTTTAAAATATTTTGATGACTTCGTTAATTAAAAAAACATAAATAAGTAAGGCAGCAAAATTAATATTCAGTCAAAATAAAAAGATATGTTACCGGAGCCTAACAAAATATCAGGAGCATTAGGTAAATTTTTCCACGTTTCGCTATTACACCAATTAAGAGTACAGACGGAAATTTGAGTGAAACTGCCATATAAAGCTCCAATAATACCGTTTTCGTCTCGAGTTAGTTTCTAAAAGCATAAAATAAATTTAAACTTTTAAATTTATCGGAAAATTTGCTTTTTTGCACTTTTTTTCCCTTACATATATTATTTTCTTTCTTTTGTCACATATGAAATTCTAATATCGCCTAAAACACATTACTCCTTGACTACTATACCGATCGAGCTGAAATTTAAAAATGCCTTAGCCTTGTAGTCGACACACCAAATACCAAATTTTAATTAGATAGGTTAGGTCTTAAAGGAGCATTCTGGTTCGGGCGATATAGGAATTTGATTTGTGCCAGTGTTTATTTAAAAATAAGGATACTCTCGCTTTATATTTTTATACAATTGTTGCCATGAATTATGTATGAAAACCATTGCGATTTTAGTTTTTGCAAATTTTAAAATATTTTAGGTAAATTTTTTTGTGATTTCATCCAATCACAAATAAATCTAGGAATTCCTTTCATAATATTTTAAATAAAAATAAAACTTTTGAAAAATAATGTTTTTTTATTTAAAATAATAATTTCCTTTTGTTTAATTAATAAGTGAAAGGCATCAATTTAGCATAAAAAGACATAAAAAGAATAATTGCATAATTATAAAAAAATTTCTTATTGGTGTGTGGCAAAGATCTAAGTTCCCCAAATCAATATTAGCAAAATCGACAAAAACACTCTAATCCGCAAAATTTTGTAAAGTTTAACCAAAATTAGAAATCAAATAGAAAATCTCGGCTAAATCTTAGACAAAAAACCCGCAGTTTTAAATTTTATTTGTTAAAAAATAAAAAAAAACACGATAAAACCCCAACTAAAGCTATACTTGTGACTTTGGGGAAAACTTATACTCCTCTCAGCGCAATTTATCAGAGTACGAATTTATTTTTAAGGTTAAAGAGAAACAAGCCTAAACGAGGAAAAATCAGCTCAAAAAATACGAAAAAAACTAAAAATTGCTACAAAAATGTGCACGTCCTTTTTAAAGAAAGCTTTCTGAGAAAAAACTTATATAAAAAATATTAAAAAAATAAATCTTAAGATTTAAGTTATTGTGACGCATCTATAGGCAAATAGACTAAGTTTCGTTTCGTTCCAATAAATATTAATGGACAGAAGATTTAATCAATTTCGTTCTTCAAAATGATGTTGTTATTGCAAACCATGCAGAATTTTAAGACCATGCTTAATATAGTGAAATAAATATTGGAATTTGAACATTAAATTCTGATTACCATTTAATTATAATGGCGTGAATTAAATTTCTGCACGCTGTCGCAAATGTTAATACGGCGGTATTAATTCAGTACTACATCAGCGAAACGGTACAAAAATAAAAATGAGTACGCGGTGCAGTCACCGCCATCAACAATGGTTTACCGTCGTGCAGGGTCTTAATCAACCCATTTACTTATAAGGGAAAAAGCACTCCACACTTCCCAATTGACTTAAAAATTGTTACAAATGTTGAAACAAAGTTTGCCAAAAACGGAATTGTAATATTCAAATTAATTATAATTTTATTATTTCAAACAACCATAAATAATACAATATTTTGTTTGTAAATTTTAACCTAGCAAAAAAATCAGCTAACAATAAAAAAGTTACAAGGTACAAAGTGTTACGAATTGCACGCGGGTGACGTACTATGTTCAAACTGTTATCCACATTTTCTCGCAATCGCTGCAAAACGAGACGATGGAAATCGGTGAAAGTGAACGATTTGGGCCGACAAAGCTTAGAGACGGCGATACCCGCAAGTCCCGACCCACTGCCCAACTCCAACACGTGAGAATTCCGCAGAAGAGAATCCTTTCTTCGAGCCCAATCCACCAAGGCGTGCGCACCCTAAACTCCAAAACATTAGAGCTGTTCTAGGCTACAAGTTTTTAGGGGACAAACACCCTTAGTACCTACAATGTGTTTGGTAAAGTGAACGATGTTAGTCTAAAACAAGACAAGACCACAGGTCATTCATTCCTAAATCAATAAAAAAAGAAGTGTCGAAAAATTAAATTCATCAATGTTTGTCTCTCTCTCAACCAAGGAAAAAAGTTAGTTCTAAACAAGCAGGCTCGTCATAAAAATGTATGTAATAAAAGATTTGCAATTTTATGAGAAATCAAGCGTCTCTTTCCTCGAAAGACGTAATTTTATACGAAAGTTAATTGATTTAAATTCTATTGTTTTGTTACACGTTGATATAAATTTTTTCAGAACGGACCCTCCTATTCATTAAACAATCATGTGTGTTTTTTAAACAACATCCTTTTTGTACCGCAGAAAATAAATACAAATCACATGCGTGTAAATCCTTGGTTTAAATGATCCGACTGTAGTTTTATAAAATTCAGTAGAAAATTATATCATTGTGTGGTATGGTATATGTACTATTTACAAGGGATATCATCGGCATTCAACGCAAGGAAAATATACATGGTTAAAATAGTACTGTACTATAGACTAGTTAAAATCCTACAGGCTAAAATTCAGGGCGTAACCGTTTGCCGTCAGTCAGGAGGAAAAAAAAAGAATGAACGCTTGAGAATAAAAATAATAATAAAAAAGTTTTTAGAGATGATTTAACCAATTATTATTAAATTGCGTCAGGTGTTTCTCTCCACGTGATATTTTCTCAAAGAACGATTGGTTACTTTATCACCTAGTCATTTTCATCCTGATAGAATTTATCTTTAGTTTTGAATAAGCGTCTTATACTGTACGAGAGAGGGTACACAAAGAAAAAATAAAATTTAAAAAAATCGTTGTTTTTTAGTTCCTTTAGTTTAAACCGAAACTTAATTAAAATTGCTGAACGATGATATGTTTCATTATTTTGAAGTTCTTTAATATGTCAGTTTGTGCTAAATAAATGGTTTTTGATTAAACATCACATTAGTTAGAAATCATCACAAAAAAGTATTTTCGTCAACAACGATTTTAAATAAAGTTGAAATTTGTGCTTTAAAACTAATTTCGAATCTACATAAGTTTTTTTAATGTTTAATATTCAAATTTTAAAAATTTATTAAAAAAAGTTCATTCCAAACTTTTAAATAAAAGCAATTTCTGTAATTGAAACATTAAAAATGTGGCAACCAAGCGTGCCAGCAGCGCCATACCTATGAAGCGGCAAAAAAAATCCTCTAAAATGATTTTGCTTTGTAATATTAAAAAGTATTTAAGAAATTTTAAAGGGAAGGGGTCGAGGTCGAGATTTCGAACCAATAAATATTTGAAAAATAAAAAACTGCAAAATTTACTTACTAGTCGCTCGCTGTTTCTCAATTTTCCCCCTTCATAAGATTGGCGCTAGTTGTCATTGTACTCTCTTCCTACACTAAAAACCCTTATTCAGAACTAGTCTCTACTGCTGAAAAAAATAATGTACTATGCTGACCATAGTTGTTTTTGGTCGGGTCCGCTAGGGGGTAGGGGGTGGGGGGGGTCGACCCCCGGGTGGAAAGCCAAAATTTTTTACGGGTGGTCCGGACCCCCTGGCTTTTTAGGGGGGTCGACCCCGGGTGGATATTTCAAATTTAGGGAGGGGCTCAGGTCAGGGGGGTCCGATTTTTTAACAAAGTTTTTTAAACCAATAATTTAAGTGTTTCTAGGTTTAATATTGAATTTTATGTACTATAACCGCCATTTAGGCCTAAAAAGTATATTTAAACACTGTTTTTAACTAAAAAAACCGTGTTTTTGACAGTAAATAAAAAATATACTTCCAAATTGGTCGGGTCGGGGGGGAGGGGGGTCATCCTCGCTAGGGGGTCAGGCCGGAACGCTCTCGAGCTTTGGGGGGAGGGGGGCCCCTGGATTTTGTCTAGGGGGGTCCAAAATTTTGGCTCTAGGGGGGTGGACCCCTCTGTCCCCCCCAAAAAAAACACTTATGATGCTGACTAACTAAGGGAGGAGGAGGGGGTGAATGTGAGCCCCGCCTTCCCACTTTTTTCTATAATCTATGGTTTTATTAGTCAAAAATAGCATACTTGCCAAACCATCAAACCAGTTGTCCCCGCTTTTAGCTCATTTGAATTGCCGCCACATATTATAGATCCATGATTTTTCTAAAAAAACACACAAAAAATGTAAATATTTGGTTGGTTCGTTCATTGGTTTATTTCATCACCTCATAATTTTAGTTTCTTAACCAAATACGAGTTTAATTTGTACATTTTGCATTATTTAAATAGATGCCTTGTAGCTTTTTTATAACAAGCAAAACAAAAAAACTGAATTTTTTTGAAATAGTATTTTTTGTAATAAATAATCCATAAATTCCAGAAGTCTGACTGAACAGAAATAAACTAGAAGGAAGAGATTTTCTGGAACAAAAGATTTTACAAAACTTTATTTTCCAGTGTGTATTTTTGACTTAAAAAGGGATAATACATGATGTAAACATATAATTTTTATTTTTTAGGTTCAGTAGCTGAGGATAGGTGAGAGTAAAGGTGATACCTTAATTAAAGTTACTTTACAACTAGTTTTTAGGACTTTTGACTTCTTAAACATCTAATCAACGGAAGTTATAACAATACTATGACATATTTATTTAAATAACTTGATTTCACTGTAAAATATCACATGGTACCTGTCTTGGCTAGAGTATTTTGAAGCGCAATTGTAACATCTTACTAAAAGGAAAATTTTGTAGACCACCGGTTGCTCACGAGACTCTGACAAAAGTTCCCCAAACTTGTCGTACAATTCTGTGTTTACTTCAACTTTCTTTGTTTCTAACTACAACAATACATTAAACTATGATGCTGCGTATAGGTAATCATTATTAATGAGTTACAGCACACACTTTTTGTGCGTATTGACAGGGAAGTACTAAAACCCAATGAGTAAGAGTTTTACTTGACACATAAGAGACAGTTTGTGATTTAATCACATACTGTCTCTTGTTTGTTAAGTGAAACTCTCATTGATTTTATTTTTACAGATAACCAGAAGCGAAATTTATCTTTAGCTATTGATTTTATGTTACTCTAAATATCATAGTCCATAAAATTACTAATAAATAAAAAACATTTTTGCGTAAAACTGAAAAAAAATCGTATATTTGGGTGTGAATGAAAATTTTAGGAACGTACTGCAGCTATAAATTGTGCCAAAACTCTTTTTTGATATTCCCATTTGGGTGGGTACTTCTTGTTCT
This sequence comes from Microlaimidae sp. YZB2_3, assembly GCA_030248175.1. Taxonomy (NCBI): domain Eukaryota; kingdom Metazoa; phylum Nematoda; class Chromadorea; order Desmodorida; family Microlaimidae; species Microlaimidae sp. YZB2_3. The sequence goes on from JASAMX010021678.1 coordinate 10,049, forward strand.
CTTCACTCGCCACTGTGGAGGACAGAAATTCTAGTTGTCGAGCTTGAGATTCTTCGTAAGACAAATCTGGAGGGATATGCTCTACAAGTTTCGGCATGGACAATAAATTAACAGGCAAACAAGCCAGAAATAAGCGTCTGAATTCCCATAAAGCCTGATAATAGAAACATAAAACAATTAAAAAAAGTCTACAATAGTCTTCTACTTAAGAATGGGCACTTGGCTGGCATGTTGGTAAAAATTATAACTGATTATCAAGGTGACCGTGAGAAAAAAAACAAGGGGGTGGCGTACGGAGTTATTTCCACCTCTCCCATCCTCAATATTTTAGGGGCCTCCCAGAAAAAGCTCTGCATCCATCCCCTAAAAAATTTTGCAAGTTTTTTACTCCACCTAATTCCTGTAGAATTAAAAATCTGATACCTACCACCTTCTTCCGCGAAAAAATTTTAAGTAACGATTTTATTTTAAATTATCGACGATAAACGGGAATTTTTAACATAAATCAGGATTTTTACAACCTTTTTATTCCAGTTGCACTTGCACTCGCACTACACACAATTTTTTTAAAAAAGAAGAGGGGAAGGTTTGTACTTTAAATTTTAAAATGCCGTTAAAGCACATTAAAAATTTTGCGCAGTTCGAACGTAAAATTTTTGATTATTTGCATTATATTTCAAATTAGATCCACACTAAAAATTTTAGTATGGGTTAGGTTAATTGTAATTGATAATTTTTTTATCACTGCTTAAAAGTTCGAAAAAAGGTATATAAACCATACATGGGCACGGGGGGGTTGGAGGTGGTTAACCCCCCCCCCCAAATTCTGAGAAGGAGGGTTAACCCCCCCCCCACTCAGAAGTGGGGGGGAGAAAAAGTTAACCCCCTCAATTTTGGAAAAATGAAGGAAAAATATGTCTTTAAAATGACTTCTAACTGCCCCCAAACTTAAGTTTTGAGGTCAAAATGAATGTTTTAAGCAATAAAAAGCTCAAAAATGCAATAAAAAAGGCTTTTTGACCTAAAATTAGCGTTTTTTACCTATTTTTCTTTCAAAATCGAAAAACGATATGGGTAAAATGCACTCCAGAAAAAAAACGATATGGGTATTTTGCGTTTCTCGGTTTTAACCCCCCCCCCCCCCCCCTAATTTGGGTTTAACCCCCCCCCACTCCGGACCAACTTGCCCATGTATGATATAAACGATCTAGCGCTGAAAGAAGTGAAACACGAAAAAAATGTCCTAGCAAACCATAAATTTTAAGAAACAAAAGTGACTTGTTAAGAAATTTTTTAAAGTGTATGTATGAGCTGGATTTGCATTAGATCAATGCACAAATAGGATTTGGTTTTTAAACTATAAAACAAATTTATAAAAAACGTTAAAATAACAAAAAGATAAAATTTTGTACGAAAAATAATATAAAATAATTTAGCAATACTTTTCCTTTTGTTTCTGTTTGTTTGGCGATGGCCTTTAAAGTTTTATGTCTAACAGCGAAATTCGAGACATATGCTCAAATTTCGGCTATTAAAAAAACAAATAAAAATAAACAAGCCAAAATAAATGTCGTTAAGTTAAAAATTCTAGAAGCATAATAATTTTGTGTTTCTAAACAACTCCTGTCTGACTTTCTCTAAAAAAGCTTGAAGCAAATTATGAACAAAAACACGATAAAAATTGTGGTAGAAATAAACAACTACCCCATTTTGTTAACAAAATACGTACAATGTTCCAGTCTTCACTCATCTCTGATGGATCTGATATAAACCGGAGTTCCGTCGGATTTTAATTTTTCTTGAAATTTTTTTCTTCGCTTCTGATTGGTTCCGGCGAAAGTGTTAGGCGGGGCATAAACAGGACGCGGGTAGGGGTTGCCGTAATGGACAGCCAGATCCAGTCGAGCCCTTCCCTCTTCCAACCTTCTTTCTATTTCTTCTGAATTATTTAACTATAAATAAAATACGGAGCTTAAAAATTGTAAGCCTCCTTTAACCAGGAATATTAAATTAGTAAGATAATAAATATTACATAAATGGTTTTGATGGTCAAAATGAATGTTTTAAGGTCAAAAGTTTTAAGTTTTGAGGTCAAAATGAATGTTTTAAGCAATAAAAAGCTCAAAAAATGCAACAAAAAGGGTTTTTTGAACTAAAATTAGCGTGTTTTACCTATTTTTCCTTCAAAATCAAAAAACTATATGGGTAAAATGCAATCTAGAAAAAAAAAACTATATGAGTATTTTGCGTTTCTCGGATTTTAACCCCCCCCCCCAATTTGGGGTTTAAATCTCTCCCCCACTCCGAACCAACTTGCCCATGTATGGGCACAGCCCCTTTTCAAAGGGGTCCGGGGGGCACAGCTCCTTGTCAGGGGGGTTAGAGGGGCAGCATGCCCCCCGATGGAAAAAATTTTTAATTTAAAGCACTAAAATACATTATTAATTTTAATTCCAGATGATACTTGATACCTATTACAAAATTTACGGTTTTTATTTCTTTCGATTTAAAACATGTGTTTAAAACGTTAATAAAAGGTTAATCGTGTTCACAGTAGTTGTTTTCAACATCTATGTCTTAACTATTAATCAGCATGATCGATTTGAAATCGAAAATCTAAGATAAATTGCCAATTTAAACTACCCACGAAGCGGGAAAAATTTGGTTTTTTGACTATTAATATGCCTTTGAAAGGCATCAGAAAAGTTTCTGTATTATTATTTACGAAAAAAATTTTTCTCCCAAAACTAGAAGGTAAAAGAAAAAATCCGGCTTCGTTGGATTTCAGGGGTGCGGCCGCCACCCCCCTGGGCACGCCATTGAGAGCAGGGCACGGGGAAGGCAATTTTTTCAAAACGGAAGGGGGCGGATGTGCAATAAAACGGGGGGGGGGGGCGTGCAGGGAAGAAAGAAAAAAAAGAGAAAAAAGGGGAAAAAAAAAGAGAAAAAATACGGAAAAACAACAAAATGTGAAATTTAAGTATAATTCTAGCAAAAGACGAAACAAAGTTTCGAAAAAAAAAGCTTTATATTAAATGGAATAGTATAAAGCTACATAAGTCTAAAAACTAAATGCCAGAAAAGACTGAAACAAGTCTCTTTAAAACCTGTAAATTAATAACAGATTTTGTGAAATTTTCAGAAAAACAAAACCGAATAAAAACAATACGTGTAAAAGCTTTAGTTTGCGTTTTTTAACCAATAATAAAACTTAATTCACATAAATTTCTCTCAAAATGGATTAACTTTTACATGAGTTAACCAGCTGTAAATACCACAGTATTAGTTAAGTCACACGTCGTCAAAACGATACAAAAAAAGTATAACGCAAGCGTCACAGTAACCATGAAAAATTTCTGTCAAAATAAAGTTATCGCATTGCGCATTAAATTTTGTAATTTATCATTATTTTCGTATACAGCAAAACATACCGCCATACTAACGGCTTTTTAAAATCAAATATTAAGTTCTAAGTCCGAAAAAACATTGAAAAATTCAGATTTAATATAAGGCGACTTTTAATTTAACAAATACAATGACAGGTAATTTGTTTTATGTAATAAATAGAAACATTAAAGAAAAAGTCGCCTTATATTAAATCTGAATTTTTCAATGTTTTTCGGACTTAGAACTTAATATTTGATTTTAAAAAGCCGTTAGTATGGCGGTATGTTTTGCTGTATACGAAAATAATGATAAATTATAAAATTTAATGCGCAATGCGATAACTTTATTTTGACAGAAATTTTTTATGGTTACTGTGACGCTTGCGTTATACTTTTTTTGTATCGTTTTGACGACGTGTGACTTAACTAATACTGTGGTATTTACAGCTGGTTAACTCATGTAAAAGTTAATCCATTTTGAGAGAAATTTATGTGAATTAAGTTTTATTATTGGTTAAAAAACGCAAACTAAAGCTTTTACACGTATTGTTTTTATTCGGTTTTGTTTTTCTGAAAATTTCACAAAATATGTTATTAATTTACAGGTTTTAAAGAGACTTGTTTCAGTCTTTTCTGGCATTTAGTTTTTAGACTTATGTAGCTTTATACTATTCCATTTAATATAAGGCTTTTTTTTTCGAAACCTTGTTTCGTCTTTTGCTAAAATTTCCGCCTTTTAATGCATTGAACTCAATGTCATTTATTATAGATATAAAACATTAAAAAATTTACTCATTTTAAAAGAAACGTCATGGTCTCCTCATGATATGAATACAATTATTTTCATATCCAAAACTTCAATGTAATTTTAAGCAGTATACTATACAAAAATTAAGTCTGGGTAATTCCGTAAAATTGTATGGAACCTGAAAGAACCATATAAAATAGTGTGTTTTTCTTCTGTTT
>JASAMX010021679.1:0-20334 GCA_030248175.1 Microlaimidae sp. YZB2_3
GCACTCTGTCAGGAAGAAATGAAAAATACACACGCGACCCAGAAATAAAATTAAAAAAAGTTGCCAGTGATCATGTAACCAATTATTATTAAGTTGCGTTAGGTGTTTACCTACGCGTAATATTTTCGCGGTGAACGACTGGTTACTTTACCACTCTGTTATTTTTACCCTGATAGAATTCATTTTTAATTGGGGACATTTTTAAATTCCGCCATCAACTATTTTTTGATAGATGCAATTATGTGAACTTATATAAATATCTAAATTTACATACATCTGGATACTTTTATAAACGTCTTGATTTTTTTTTTCAATTAATTTCCTATTTTTCCGAGTAAAAGCACTCGTTTAAAAGTATACGGTGTCTTTGGAGAAGTAACTTGAAAATTTTTGGGAACTGCAACCAATGAGAACTTGCAGCCCTAAGTAAACACTTGGTTTGCGCTTAGATTAAAATTTTGTTTAGGGTTAGGTATAGATTTTAGCAATTTTTACTTTCAGCTCCATGGATCTATTTTTTTGCTCCAAGATTCAGTTCTAAGTTCCGTCCGGTTCATTGTTTAAAAAACTTACGTTTTAAAAAAACCCTGGTTTTAACTAAATTAAATAAAAATTTGCATACCTTTATCTGTCAACTGTTTTAAGTGATCAAAATTCACACGTGGTTTCTGGCAGAAAAATAATTTTTTAACTAAAGTTAGACCAATGTTTTATATCTAAATATTAGTTTATTATTTTTTATCAGATTTATGCTTCGATAATCAATATTGATAATGGTTTATGGCGCTAATTTGTTGTTTTTTTTAGAGAATTATAGAACAATTATGTCTTGCTTACCTTTTGAAAATGTTTGCAAAAACAAAAGAAAAATTATTAAAATCGAGTTTTTGTGATGTTCGAAAAATTAAAAGAATGCTTTTTTAAAAAATATTTTTGCCGTTCTAGAAAATAAAGAGTCATTTTATTTTTAACTAATATTTCTGTTTAATTTTATAAACGTTGGAGTGTTTTTTTCCTAAATTTTTGCTTTCTTGGAGAATAAACAAAATTAATCAATTTTACCCGTTATAAAAAAAATTAGCATTTATTTGGTGATAAGATGAATTTGTTAAAAAATATTTAAAATAAGTTATTAAATCAATATTACAAAAATTGACGACTTCTTTGACCACTGAATTGTAAATCTACGTTTTGATTCCTTTTTTAAAATAATGAAAAGGTTCTTCGTAACTTGTGATTTTTGGAGCTTATAAAATGTTCGCAAAAAAAGGCGCTTGCGAAAAAATTTAGGTTTATGTGTTCATAACTGGAAATCAAAATAATTGAAAATGCGTGAAATTATTTGAATTATTTGCTCGTCCACTCGTATCCCTATGGCTGCGATTTTCTGTATTTGATTAACCCTTTCTGATTAGCGTTTCAGACGCAGACTGCAAATTGTGTTTCGCTCTTTTTGTGTCGGCTTATTATTAAACATTAACCCGTTCCCGTGATAGCCTTTTCCCCGTTACAACCGTGGTAACCTTCGCACGACAAAGTTGAAACTTTCGTCTCACGGTGGTGGTATTTTGGTATGACCAATGTCGTACGTAAACCTTACCGCGGTAAACTCTAGGTATGACCTATGTTGTACTTAAATAAGGTGTTGTGACTGTGACTATACATGGCAAAATAAGACAGAAGTATATAAACGGATTTATTGTTGACGTTTCAACCCGATAAAACACAAGTCTTCATCAGAAGTCTAAAAATATACAGAACGAATCAAATGCACGCAAAATTACAAAATTTAAAAATCTAAAAAATCATATATATCAAAAATACAATAATAGATAAGAATATTTCATTATTACTTAATACGTAAAAACATTATTTATAACTTGAGTTTTTCTAACAAAACTGTATTAATATCAGGAACTAATTTACATATTTCGGTTGCATGAATATTTAAAAGATTAGGGTTACACTTATTAGCTAAAATAAAACACGCGTCTTTAAAACAAAGAGAAAAAATAATTGTTATCACGCGCCAAATACTTATTGAAACTAAAACGGTGCCCACTTTTTCTTGATTGTAAAGACATAAAAGACAAAGAGGAATCACCAAAACTACTATTTACTGCTCTTTGGTGCTCAAAAAAATAACGCTGTGAAAGGTACGCGTAGTAAGACCTATATAAAAAGCACTACAATTTTGACATGAAATTAATTATTTTTTAAATTTATTAAATTAATTAACAGCACTATTTTGGTCAAGATTTTTTGGACGTTCGCCAGTGTGATAGAACAAAAGTGACCGTAAAGAAACAAGAGGAGAAAAATAGGTTTGAAAACCTGTGTTACTTAGAATATTTTTAATTTATATGAAAAAGAGCCAAAAAAACGAAAGAAAATTTAAGGGTAGTTTGTTTTTAGGTTTGGGCGGTAAATCACAAGTGGATTTAAAATAAGTTAAATCAAAAAAATCTTGACACATAATCCTTATCATAACCATGTTTGTTTACAAAAATATCTAATAAAAAATCGAATTCATTTTTAAGACAGACTAAATTAGTGCAGTACCGAAGCTACGCAATTTTAAAGTGTTAAGTGTTGATGAAATGTATTGGTTAGGAATAACAAAATATTTGAATACATAGCGATTTAAATGTGTAGATTTTATACATCTATTTCAATCTTGTCCTCAAAACGTTCGATGAAACAATCAAGAAAAGATAAAACATAATGAGATTCAGAAACAGATTCTATTTCAAAAGTAAAACGAACTTTTGTATCCGATAAAAACGCGCTTAAAGTTATAAGTAATGTTTTTAAGTATTAAGTAATAATAAAAAATTTCTATTTATTATTGTATTTTTGATATATATGATTTTTTAGATTTTCAAATTTTGTAATTTTGCGTGCATTTGATTCGTTCTGTATATTTTTAGACACCTGATGAAGACCTGTGTTTTATAGGGTTGAAACGTCAACAATAAATCCGTTTATATACTTCTGTCTTATTTTGCCATGTATACTCACAGTCACAACACCTTATTTAATAATAAACAAGACAACCCAAAAGGATTCCGTGATACTATGTTGTACATAGGTCATACATAATTTTTGTGCCTGATTAGTGCCCAGTGAGCAAATTAAAATGGTTCCATAGGTGAGCTTCCCGGATTTGGGAGGGTGGGGGTATACCCGACGCCCGAAATTTGGGGAGTGTCTCAAATGTTTTTTCGAGGTATACCTCAAATACCCCATTTTTAGCGTTTTTAGTACTGGGACCCCCCAAATTTTAGACGGGGGGTGTCTGGGGTACCCCCAAATTTTAGAAGGCTGTCGGCAGTAATCGTAATTTTTGGGGGGTATAACCCTCACCCCTGCCCACCTATGCTTAAAGCTTTACGGTAGCAATATGCAAATTTTTGCAACATAAAATAGAAATATCCTAGGTAATACGTAACCCACTGCATCCGTCAAAAAAATTTGCATATTGCTAACGTACGGCTTTAACCGTTTCAATTTGTTTGCTCACTTAGAACTAATCGCGCACAAAAATTGTGTATGACCTTAGTTAGATCTAGGTCATACGAAGGTTTTACGGTTGTAACCGAGGAAAAAGGCATTTACAGGAACGGGTTAACTTTTTTCTGGCATTAGGTTTTAAAATTTGTGTTGCTTCATGCTGTTCCATTTAATATAAGACTTTTTTTAAAACTTTGTTTCGGTTTTTGCTAGAATTTTATATATTATTCAAATGTTTAAATTTAAAATTATTCAATGTTTTTATCGCGTTTTGGTTAATTTTCAATTAACTTCCGTTTGTTTTCAAGGTTTTTATTTCACAATTGTTCGACTTTTACACACAGCAATTGGTGTAAAAATATATGGGGGTTTCCTTACCGGATTTACATCCAGGGGCCTATTTCATAAAGGTTGCTTGTAATTAATTTACAGCTGTAAATTAATAACGCGCATATTTTTCTTTTGTATTTTTAATTAAAAAGTATATTAATCAAATTACGTTTAGAATTTAAAAAAATGACATGTCTGTAAATTCCGTAAATTCCACAGGTACGTACGTATTTCTTTAATTAATAAAATAAGAAGAAATAAAATGCGTTTATTAATTTACAATTACAGAAATCTTTATGAAATAGGCCCCAGAAACTAAAGGTAAACCCAACGTGGCTGCAACAGTTGTTCGTTGGATTAAAAAATGCCCCCATTAAGTAATCATTCAAATCACGAGAATCTGACATCACTTTATCAGCCAATTAGATTCGATTTAATGTATTTATGTTTGATAAAGTTACGTCAGATTCTCGTGATTTGAGGGGTTACTTAACGTTGAGTTTACCTTTAGTACGTAATAGTAAAATTTTCTGAGAAAATGATTCTGAATTATACATGGGCACGAGGGGGGGGGGGGGGTGATTGGCGGGGGGTGGTTGAGGGGGTTAAGACTTCCCCCAAATTCTAAAATGAGGGTTAACCCCCCCCAACTCAGAAGTGGGGGGAGAAAAGTTTACCCCCCAATTTTGAAAAAATGAAGAAAAAAATGTCTTTCACGATAGTAAAAACCCTCTCATTTAAACGGAAGTTGTTCAGTATTAATAATCTTTACAAAGATATAACGTTATAGAATCACTTTTAGCCAATTAGTGCTTATGAAAAAGGAGATCTTTCATTTATTGGAGATTTTTTTTTACAAGCACTAATTGGTTAAAAGTAATTCTATAGGCTCCTCCCATAACCATTCCCACGAGCAAAACATATATGACGTGATCACGAATACTATATGACATTTGAGGGTCCTTAAAATCTTGACGTGTTAAAATGACTTCTAAATGCCTCCATACTTAAGTTTTGAGGTCAAAATGAATGTTTTAAGCAATAAAAAGCTCAAAAATGCTATAAAAAGGGCTTTTTGACCTAAAATTAGCGTTTTTTTAATTTATTTTTTCTTGAACATCGAAAAAAAATATGGGTAAAATGCACCTCAAAAAAAGGATGGGTAAAATGAGTTTCTCGGATTTTAATCCCCCCCTAATTTCCGATTTCCGCACTCCGGACCGCAAGTTTCCCATGTATGTTCTGAACAATATATTTTTTCACGCTGCGCTAATCAATTGTACTGCAAGGTTTTGAAAAGATTCCTAAATGACGTTGATTTGTTTATTTTGAGATGAGGGATCGATCATTTTGTTTTGTTTAATTGAAGTTTTCGCCACATTTTACACAAAAAGGTGGGTGTGCTAAATTTATCTCGTGACGAAAACTTTAACTAAATACAGTATAAAAACTTTAATTTTACTATTAAACATCTTTTTTGGTCATAATATTGAAATTTTTCAGAAGAATTTATCGTCCTTGCCACAACGTTTAATCTTTTAACAGAAATCCAATAAACGCTATATGATGAGTCGGATTTAAGTTGATTTTATACTGATTTTGACTCTTTATGCGCAGTAAAAACGTTACAGTACAATTGATAACCGTTTTTCTTAATATTCTTGCTTTATTATACTATATATTTCTTAAAGTAAACCAACAGACAATGAACACTCTTGTGGTTGCCTTTATACTTGGAACTGCCTTTTTTGGTGTTTCCAATGCGTTAAATGCTGATCAACTTGAATCAGGTATGTTTAAAACTTTATAGCAAGGGTTTGAAGCTGAAAATAAGGTCCTTATTTTGAGCCATGGGTCTTTAAAGTCCTTAACACTTAGGGATAAACTTAACAATGAACTTAAGCCTTAACTTAAGCATAATCTCAAGCCCCAGAATTGTAAGTTGACTAAATTCTGGACGGTCCGGCCTGCCTTTTTTCGGAGTCAACCCAAAAAAAAAGGCAGGCCTGATAAGGTGCGACAGCGACCGCATTTATAAAAATTTCCCCGTCGACCCGCAAGTATTAAAAAATCCTAAAAATATTTCGACTTTTTACATTACGGCTCACAAGTTTTTTAGCACCGTAAGGAGTGGTAACGTGGGACCTGCCAGATACGATTGCCGCTTATGACTTAGGGCTGGTTCATACTTATGACAAAACGTCCTTTGGACAAAGTCCAAAGGACAATTTTATAAAAGCCAAAACGTCCTTTGGACTTTGCCTTTGGACGAAGTATGAACGCTACTTAGAATTTGTCCTTTGGACAAAGTCTAAAGGACAAAATCCAAAGGGAAAAATCCAAAGGACAAAAGTATGAATACGTTGTCCTTTGGATTTTGTCCTTTGGACTTTTCCCTTTGGACTTTTTCCTTTGGATTTTGTCCTTTGGACTTTGTCCAAAGGACAAAAGTCCTTTGGACAAACGTTTTGTCATAAGTATGAACCAGCCCTTGGTTTCGTTTTTTCTTGCTTAGTGAAACAATTAAAAAAATGTAATTAAATAAAAATGTAAACTTATAACACTGTAATTAATTCTACTACCTGCGTAGCTTTAATAATCTCTTTTGTTAAAAATAAATCTTCTAGAAACCACAACGTCCCAGCTTACAATTTTATTTTTATATTTATTTACATAAAATCTGAAATTTTCAAAGTGAAAAAGTTAAAAGCGTTGGATTATTGTCATTGATTTTTATTTATTAAAATGTATATAGTACAATTGCACAAACTATTTTTAGCTTTGAAAATGCTCGAACAACAGATACTAACCGTAATGAAAAGTTCTTCAGGCAAGTATTTTTGCAAAATAATGATTTTAGTTTTATAAACCATTTTTGGGTGAATCTCACTCTTATCATTTCTCGCAGCAGTAATATATTTTACTAAACCGCATGAACGTAACCAGGAGGTCTAGCTAACCCCCTTTGGGTCGGCAAAGATAAAAATTGGGAACAACAAAAAGACATCTTTTTACAATTCTTCCCGCACTTCAGCGCTCGATTGTTCATTCTTCTTTCTTTTTAACATTAAAGTTGAAAAAAGTGCAATTGTTTAGGTTTTTTGATCTTTTTCAAACTTTTTTCTGTGATTAGCTTAATTTCGTAATGAATTTTTATGGCAAATAGAAGAAGTTATTTAAGAGCCGCTTTCTCTATGGATTCAAAATCGCCATTCCAAAGCTGTCAGATCGATAGTCTTAGATTTCGCTCAAAATGATGTATGTGATATTTTAGATCATGTGGACCACGATGAGGCCATTTTTAGCTCAAATTGACCAACCTGTGTGTCTGTGGTACCCCCTTGAAGTTGGTGCCTTCAACTTTTTGAGATTTTTTTTAAAAAAAAAACTGATTTTTTTTGATTGACAATAAAATCTTACAGTTTATTGTTTTCCGGTTAGAATTTATATATGTAAAATTGTTTAAATTTTTCAAAAATAAACTTTATTTTAATAAATGGTAATTTTTTACTCATTAAATTTTACAATTTTTCAAAAAACTTTGAGATTTTTTTGATTTTGAAAATCAATCAGTTCACCCCCTTAAAATATTCAGTACACGCTGCCCCTTTTTTCTTATTTGACCCCCACGCAGTTCTTTCAACTGTAAAAAATCAAGAAAAGTACCACTTTTTTAGCATTAATCATTTGAATGGCTAAAATTTTGAGAGCTAAATTAAACCGCAACAATTGTGATAATTTAGCGACACATTTCAAACCATATATACTATGCTTAAACTTGCTATATGTAGGTAAAAATATTTCATGTTTTTAAATATCAACTTTATTATTAGAATTGTTTAATTTTTATAACCAAAATTTTACAATTTTACAAAAAAAGCTAAATTTTTGAATTTTCTATTTTCTCTAAATTCACCAAGTTTACCAATTTGTAAACATGCAACCAAACTGATATTTTTACATTATTTAGCCTTTATAATGACCCTTTAACCATTATGAAATAAGCGAAAAAAATATACCACTTTTTGAGAATCAATCATTTGAATTTCTAAAATTTTAGAAGCTAATACAAAACATTACACAATTTTGATACTTCTGTTATACATTTCTTACCACATATGCCATTAATTGTGCTTAAACTAACTATTTGTGGGCAAACATATTCGATGTTTTTAAAAATTAACTTTATTGGTAAAAATTTTCAATTTTTAGAATCAAAATTTTACAGTTTTATAAAAAAATAAATTTTTGAATTTCTTTTTTTCTCTAAATTCACCCAGTTTTTCAATTTGTAAACATGCAACCAAACTGATATTTTGACATTAACCCTTATACTGACCCTTTAACCATTATAAAACAAACGAAAGAAATATACCAATTTTTGAGAATCAGTCATTTGAATCACTAAAATTTTAGAAGCTAATACAAAACATTACACAATTCTGATACTTCTGTTATTCATTTCTTACCACATATGCCTTTAATTGTGCTTAAACTAATTTTTTATAAGTAAAATTATTTCATATTATAAAAAGTCAACTTTATTGTTAAAAATGTTTTATTTTTAAAACCAAAATTTTTTTTAATTTTACAAAAAAAGCTAAATCTTTAAATTTCTTATTTTCTCTAAATTCACCCAGTTTTACCCAATAAACACTAATATTTTAACAATTTGTTAAAATTATTTTATGTCATTTTTGTTTTATTTTTTCTGCACACTAAAATATTGTTTGATAATCAACTATAATTATATAAGTTGCTTGATTAAGGGCGTTTTTTCAAAGAAATAAAAATGTTCTTGCCATTTAATTTTTTCCTTTACTTTACACTGTAGCAGTAGTGCGCGCAGCATCTATTGGTTTGCTTATAAAAAACCTCTGTAATACATGCAAAACAAGTTTTCTACACAAATTCTGGTTTGCGCACGCACTGTTATCTATTTCACAGCAGAGAAAATACTTTTAAAAAATTTAAAAACAAAAAGAAAAAAAACGAAAAATTTCATCATATTTTTTAGCTTGATTTTATTATGTAATTCAATTTAAATTTTTATCAATGAAATAAACACTGACAGCAATCGATCCGATGGCAAGGGTCAATTTATTGAATTAAAATTTACAGACCATTGCCTTTTAAAAAAAGAGTTGAGTAATCATGAAGAATGTATTAATCCAGATGAATACTTGATATAAATATACTAGATATAAAAACTCAAGAAGATGAAATTCTGGATTTAATTGAAACAAATGACAATTTTCTGGTTGATTGAATCAAAATAATAAATTGCCTGCGTCAATATTTATGTTTCTCATAGTAATATTATTTTGATTGAGTTTTTTTAAGAATTAATTTTACTATCTATAACTTATCAATAATGTAATTATGCAGTACATCCCATATAGAATACATTTTGGTACATTTTGTTTATTTTATAACTGTTAAAGGGTGAGTATTGTGGGGCTAAATAATGTCAAAATATTAGTTTGGTTGCATGTTTACAAATTGGTAAACTTGGAGAATTTAGAGAAAATAAGAAATTCAAAAATTTAGCTTTTTTTGTAAAATTGTAAAATTTTGGTTATAAAAATTAAAAATTTTTAACAATAAAGTTGATTTTTAAAAATATGAAATATTTAACTTATAAAGAGTTAGTTTGAGCACGATTAATAGCATGTGTTTTGTGGTAAGAAATGTATAACAGAAGTATCAGAATTGTGTAATGTTTTGCATTAGCTCCAAAAATTTTAAAAATATAAATGATTGATTCCCAAAAAGTGGTATATTTTTTCCGCTTATTTTATAATGGTAAAAGGGTCGGTATGAGGGTTAAACAATATTAAAATATCAGCTCGGTTGCATGTTTACAAGTTGGTAAACTGGGTGAATTGAGAGAAAATAGAGATTCAAAAATTTACGTTTTTTTTTGTAAAATTGTAAAATTTTGGATTTAAAAATTAAAATTTTTTGAAAATAAACCTGATTTTTAAAAAGATTACCTATTTTTACCTACATATAGCAAGTTTAAGCATAATTGATACCATATCTGGTTTCAAAAAAAGTCGAAGGCACCAACTTCAAGGGGGTACCACAGACACACGGGTTGATTAATTTGAGCTAAAAATAACCTCATCGTGGTCCACATGATCTGAAATGTCACATATATATTAAGCGAAATCTAAGACTATCGATCTGATAGCTTGGAATGGGGGTCTTTAAAATAGTAATTTATTACAGAAAGCCAGTCTTTAAATTTCACTACAACAATGATAAAAAAACTTTTTAACTGTTTTCTTTGTCTATCTTTATAAATTTTTAAAGTTGTGGTACTATTGTAATCTTGACATGATCAAGCTGCCCCCCCCCAACTCCCTAATAGGTCAGCAAGATTAAAAATGTCAAAGTTTCTCTGAGATGCAATTCAAAAAATAATTTTCGCGGTTTCCTTTGTTCAGTGCTTTACTCAACAAATGTTAACCGCGATTGAATTTACACGCCACATTTTTATCGTAAGACGAATCGGGAACGAATTAAAATGATATGATAGAAAATATAGAGTAATATATAAGATTGTGAATCCTATTTTATAAGTTCAATTCTAATACTAGATTCTAATTTATCTATCAATAAGTCCAGAATTATTCAACTCTCAATTCCTGACTCCATCGACCCTTATTCGTTTTGCGCTTGTAATAAGGTAATTTAATAAATCCAGATAAATTTAAAAATATATATATACAAGATTTTTTTGTTTTTTGTTATTGATAAGTTTTTTTTTGTAAATTTAAGAAGCCGTCAAAAACCGGTATCAAGAATTACTTGACAAAATCGCATCTGCGCAAAAAGATTTAACAGATGCCAAGCAAGAAGGTGAAGACAGCGAAAGTAAGAATTTATTGCTGAGTGCTCGTATGTTCATAACGGCGGGTGTATTTAGCGATTTACTGTTGTGCTGCTGTTGTTTTGCTGGAATTGACTCGGCTGGGGTCCTTATCCTAGGAAAATCCTGCAGCAAAAAATATTTAAATTATTTATGTTTGCTGGAGCTCCGAGTTACGGAGCGGAGCTCCGCTTTTTGGAAGTTGGAAGCAACCGCTGGAGCTCCAAAGCTCCGCTCTTTTTTTGTACTAATTTTAAAAGTAATTAACTTGACATATAAGTCGAGCGTTAACAAGCTTTCAAATAGCTCATTGAAAATTGCGGCACCGCATCGATTTTTTGTATTTGATTTTGATTGTTTTTTTGTAAAAACCTTCCCCTTGCTTTCAATAGCCCACAAAAAAATTTTTTATCAAAATATATCCACTGGTTCAGGAAATCTGGCCCTAAAAAATAACGTCTTTTTCCGAAAATTCTGTACTGGAAAGATTGCTCAATGGGTATTAAAATTTAAATTACAATATATGCACCAAAGAAAGGGTCTATTTTGTACTTTAATTGAGTATCTTGATAGTTAAGATTGGTCCAGGATTTGTCAGTTATTACGTTTCTTGTACAAAAAACCGCCTATTTTTTTGCTGAAAAACAAACAAACGACGGCTAGTGAGCTGAGTAAGTTTGCCCAACCTTTTTTTGCCGTCACGTTGCATTTTTAGCAAAAAAAGGCAATTTATCTAACCACGCACATCTAGGAATATTCAGGCGCGTAAAGGTCTATTCATAGTTATGACAAAACGTCCTTTGGATAAAAGTCCAAAGAACAACGTATTGAGTACTTCTTGTCCTTTGGACTTCCCCCTTTGGATTTTGTCCTTTGGATTTTGTCCAAAGGACGAAGTTCCTAGTAGCGTTCATACTTCGTCCAAAGGACAAAGTCCAAAGGACGTTTTGGCTTGTCCAAAGGACGTTTTGGTTTGTCCTTTGGAATTTGTCCAAAGGACGTTTTGTCATAAGTATGAATAGACCTTAAGGAACGAGCCCAGTACGCGTTTCTAAGCCTAAGCAAAGCCTAAAAACAATCTAAACGTTTTCCACGCAGCTATTTTATAAAGTTTAGGTTGTTTTTTAGGCTTCACTTAGGCTTAGGAACGCGTACGCTAAAGCTCGTTTCTGACGTGCCTGACGCGCCTGTGTGCCTAGCGTGCCTAGCTTTATAAATTGCCAAAAAATGGCGGGTTTCTTGTACGGAAAACGCAATATCTCGACAAATACTGCACTAATCTTAACGATCAAGGTATAAATTAAAGTAGAAAGTAGCCGCTTTCTTTGAGAGCATATTTTGTAACTAAATTTTTTTAAACCCATTGAGCAAGTCTTTTAAGTATAAAATTGTCGAAAAACGCCATTTTTGGTAGTTCATATGTCCTGAACCTCTAGAGATATTTTGATAAAAAAATTTTTGTGGACTATTGGGGTCAGGGGTAAGCTTTTCACAAAAAATAATCGAAATCAAAAACAAAAAGTTTGACTCCATACCGCACCTTTAAAGGACAGAGCTCGCTTTTTCTAAATGGTCGGAGTAAGCATGTCATTGAATGGTAGGAAAGGAACATCAACACAATAATTGATTATTAAAATATAAATAAAAACAAGAGAAATACTGTTAACAATTGTAAAACATAAAAAAAGTGGTGGCAACCTTAAAGGTGCGGTGCGGAGTCAAAACTTTTTGTCTTCGATTTTAATATTTTTTTGTGATAACCTTACCTCTGCCGCCCAATTGCCCACCAAATTTTTTTCAACCAAAATATTTTTAGCGGTTCAGGAGTTATGGCCCGCCAAAAATGGCACTTTTCCCCCGAGCAATTATAAGTTCCTACGTGAAAGGACTTCTCGACTGGGTATAACGATTTACGTTATAAATTATACACTAAAAATATGGCTACTTTCTACTTTAATTCGATATCCTGATCGTTAAGATTGGTGCAGCATTTGTCGACATATTGCGTTTTTTGTACAAAAAAACCGCGATTTTTTCGTTAAAAACACATAACGACGGATGTGATTTTCTGAAGTTTGTCCAACCTTTCTTTTCTTCACTTCGTGTTTTTAGCGTTTTTTGTACATGTTTTTTTTGAGAGAGTCAAAATCGAGTGTTTTTTGTACGAGAAACGCGATATCACGACAAATACTGCACCATTCATAACGATCAAGGTATTAAATTAAAGTAGAAAGTAGCCGCTTTCTTTAAGTGTATAATTTGTAACGTAAATCGTTATATTCATTGAGCAATCTTTTACGTACAGCATTGTTAAAAAACGCCATTTTCGGGGGTCATAACTCTTGAGCCACTGGACATATTTTGTTGAAAAAATTTTTGTAAGCTATTGGGGGCAGGGGTGAGGTTTTCACGAAAAATTATCAAAATCGAAGACAAAAAGTTTGACTCCGCACCGCACCTTTAAGCGAAGCCAAAATCTTCTTTGAATTCCTTGAAATTTCGATTGCGAAAATTCACTGGGATGAATGTGTTAGCTGAAATTTGTCCATAAAACGAACGATACATCAACAAAATTTTCCAACAAGACACGATTAAGCATAGCAGAAAAATTTAAGCTGTAATTTAAAATTTTCGGAAAAAATTTTTTTATACTGACTCTTAGCGGAAAAATCTAATGTCACCGTGTTTTTAATAATGATTTACATTGAGTGTGCATGTATCAAGCTTTATAAGCATGATTTTTTCTTTATCTAAGCGTTCTACAAACCTTAAAAGAATAATTGCGCAAAAGAACTATAACACTATTTCCACTGTTTTGTTAAAGCTGAAAATGTAGAAGTATAATTTGGAGGAGATAAAGATTATACTAATTTATTATTCAGCTTACTATAAACTGAACCCCCCCCTCTTGCTAAGAAGCTTTACACTTCTTAAAAACAGTGGATAATAATGTTAATTTTATAAGTCTCGAAACGAAAATCAAAAACATTCACTTATTTTTTAAAAATATTTGTTAAAATAGAGTTAATGATGTTTATTAACAACACCATAAACCAGTTTACTTAATTTACTACAAATTTTATTGATATTTTTACTTCTATAGAAACAGATTATTTTTTAAATTGTCTGATAAAAAATAATAGTATTTTTAAAAATTTTAGTTTAAAGTTTAGAAAAACCACTGAAAAAACTAAACAAATTCAAAGAATCTTTGAAGGGAAAGAAAACAAAGGAGGTAAATTATGTAATCTTCTGGGAGCACATTAATTAAAATGTGTCGAAATATCAACTTTACCTTAGTTTCAATTCATAGAAAGAAGTGATGGAGTTTAAAAATCATTCGCACAAAAAAAATCTTAACAATAATTACTGTTCTTTTTTTTAAACAAATGATCATATTCATTTAAAAGTATTCTTCAGGAATTTACCAAAAAGTTAAAATTAGCGTTTGATTACTAAAATGTTATATAATTTGTCTATTACTATTGGCGTCAAAATTTATCTAATATACAATTAAATAAGACATAAATAAATGATGCACGCACATGTTTTTCAATGCAATACGCGGCAAAAGCTCATAAGCAAAAAAATTAATAAAAAAATTGTTATAGAGCTTATTTAGATTGATTATTGCCCTAATTAGGGCACTCAATTTTTTTGAAGTCCCCGAATAAGAAGTCTATGACTCCAAACTATGTTTCGTACATAGCAGCGCCTCTTGCAAGGAATGTCTTGAGTAATGTTCAAATATTCTTTCCCCAATGACTCACAAATTCTAATATTATAACTAGCTTTGAAAAATGATCTAAAAATAGAGCAGGAAAAAGGGGCGATTTTCCCCGGGCGTATGTTTAGACAGAAAAGATGTGGACTAGTCTGAGATGGACATTATGTGGACTATAGAAAATTTGCATTCGGTTTGGGCAGCTGCCTACTGAAGAAAATAATCAACCATATATTATAATGATTCGTTTATACATTGAATTAATTACACAGCACTGTTGCATTTTTTAGTCTGATGAAATGTCAATTGAAAAATCATACTAACAGCAATCTTTGACAAGCGCGAAATTGCCACTTTTTCAATTAGAAGGTTATATTTGTATATGTAAGAAATAATTATAAATTTGAAAAAGTGGCGATTTCGCGCTTGTCAAAGATTGCTGTCTGTATGATTTTTTCAATTGACACTTCATCAGACTAAAAAATGCAACAGTGCTGTGTGGTTAGATCAATGTGTAAACGAATCATTATAATATGTAGAATTTTTTATTCAGTAGGCAGCTGTCCAAACCAAATGCAAGTTTCCTTTAGTCCACATAATGTCCATCTCAGACTAGTCCACAACTTTTCTGTCTAAACATACGCCCGGCGAAAAATCGCCCTATTTTCCTGCTCTATTCTTAGAGAATTTTTCAAGGCTAGTCTACCCCTTTTTTGAATCAAATTAAAAAAATAGCCTAGTAAACTATAGTTTTAGCTGCGCCATAACATATATTTATAATCATTCCGTTAAGGAGATATACTTTTTTAACAGTTTTTATGAATAGAACACGGATCATTTATCAATAAAAAATGGGCCCTAAGAAAATAATGGCGGAATTTGCTACGCTTTTCAAAGAGCCCACTTTTCTTTCTGATCAATCAGTAAAAAAACGAGGGAGGAATATAGGTTTTAAGATATAAGCGTTTGAAAAATAATATATTAATAATAAGGAAAAGAAGAACATAATACAAAATATACACACGTTTTTTAATATAGTTTGCGCCGTGCAATTGGGCTTTATCTCTATGTGGTGCTCCCGCGTTACCAATAATTATTTGAAAACCAACGTAGCGCAACCTTTTTCCACAAAGATGGAACACAACATCGACAATTAGTAGGATGTAGATACTCACGTCGCTTGTTCCATTTCGCTCCCGAAACTCGCCGTAATAGGGACGCCCCTTATTTAGTCGTAGTCTCCGTTCACGTACGTGGTGTTATTTGACCAATCGTAATTTGTACCCCAACCCATTGGATCACTACAGGTCCTGGAATGGAACGGCAACAAATCCCGCGTGAACAGTATACCCTTCGTCGACGTTCTGAACCGCAAATGTTACCTTTTCCGCGTCGCACCGATCAAGAGTGGCGTCGTTGGGCAGGCTACCCAACAGAAACCCACATTTCAATTGAAGAAGAAATACGCCGCAATGAAAACCCACATTTCCACCCACCGGAACGTCGCCCATACTACCGATTAAGGCCAATGCGCGCGTATTTTCGTCAAACCCATTGAAGTCGAATCGCAGCACCCTCAGAAGATCCATATAGCGTGTAGTACATGGATACAAAGAAAACGCGTGAAATTAGAAACACTTGGACAAAAGAGGAGCAGGAAATTGCGGCGATTGAATATCGCTGGGAAACGTCAATGCAACGCAAAACTCGACGTCAAATTGTAAAAGAAAGAATGGATTGAGAAAAACGCGCTATGCGTCGCCAAGTAAAAGCCAAATTATTATGTGAAAAAATGGAACAACAAAATAAACGCAAAGACACCAAAGTAACTCACAGCGCGGCGGTTAAACAAGAACCACACGGGATGGTTGAGAGTCCACAGATTCCTCTAAATCCACATGGTAGAACGTGGATGGAACAGGAACGAAGAGAAACCCAGCGTTTTCCGGTTTCCCCTCCAGGTGCCCTCGGTGCAGGTTCACACGAACCAAGGTATAATGGTTTCAGTGCTACAACAATTATCAATATAATAATAGGAAATTATGATCGACAGGTTCGACAGGAAGCCGTTAGTCTAGGAATTTGCGTTAGTAATCCAACAGCCGACAACACTCGATTCTATCGCATAAGCGACATACCAACACTCCTAAATCAAATCGCTGAAATTCAAGCTCGTCGCGAACAAAGGCAACAAGAAACAGAGTCCTCCGTAGTAATCACCATGGAAGACCCAGATATTGAGGAACTACAATGAAAACCAATTTTACCTAGACAACTTAAATGTAAAATAGCCACAAAAGGTAGTAAGGACACCGCTCAAGACGCTATAAAAGTACCAAAAACAGAACCCCAAGACCAACCCATCAATCTGAGTAGAGGTACTTGGCGGTCAATTCTGATTTTTGAAAACCGACAAACCCCTACTCAAAGGGTTCGACCGATCGGTGTCGTGACGGCTACCCAGCCGACCCTCACCCCGGAACAATCAGAAGCAGGTCGTAACAACCCTATCTTCAGAGGCAGAGGACGCCCTGTAGCGGTTACTTCGTCCCCTCCGGCTTCGGGTACAATGACAGGGTTCAATAGGACCCGAAGTTGGACAGGCCGAGGTCAACCAACTACAGGTGTCTCTGCCCGTCAAAGTGCACCGTGGTTTGGAGTCGTGGCTCAGCAAGAAGCCCAGCAAAACATTCAAGCAAGCATTCGTGCGCAACAAATACGTCGCATGATGTCTGCAATTGAGAATTCTTGAGAGCGGGAGGCACAATTCCAATATCCAACAGGTTATCGGTTACCAGCCGTTTTTCCACATCATTTATACGCCTCACAAGTTTTTCAAGGTCCAACCCCTCAACCAACACAAAATGTTACTTCTCAAACCGCTTCTTTTCCATCTTCGCGGTTATCGCATTTTTTTGGGGGCCCTCCACCATCAAAATCTCCCACACCTCCAGCTCTCAGGATTCCTCTAATGCAGCAGGTACAACCACGGCCGCCACAACCTATCGTAATTACTACCCCAGCTCCTATGTTACACCTGTCTTTGCTTCCCCAAACTCAGCCTAGGCTGCCACATCCTTCTCAAGCGTATAGAGTCGGTGCTCCTCAGCCCATTTCTTCTTTCGGTAGTCCCTTATCACAATCTTCCTCGACATACAATACACTGCATCAAGTGATAGGACAGCAACCTCGTCAGATGGATGACACTTCTTCCGGTCCTTCACGTCCCCGTAAACGTAAAAGTCTAAACCCTAACTCACCCATTTGGAGGACCACTCCTGATTTTGGTAAAACCCCAACGTTGCATATCATTCATTCTCAACGTGGCATGGTTGCTAAGTTCGACCGTTCTACTCCCCGTGATCCGTCAATCCCTATTGCTTGTAAAACTCTGAGACCTTCGCAGCAAGGTGCTTTAGGTTACCATATGCCACCGCGTGGCATGGCTGCAGTTTGAACGGTTCGCACAACTCCTCCACAGTCACAACCTGTAACCTCTCATCACGTACCTAGTTGTCAAAGCGAACGCCGTCAGCATGCTGAAACACCAAAATTAAAAACCAAACAGGCTAAGACAACGTGGAAACGTATCATAAGTACAAAAATTCCAGTAACTATCCCACAACCGTTACCAGCGTCATACTACCCAGACGCTGACCGACCGCCTAACGCGCCACGCTCTCGTAGGGATCTTCAACCCCCATCCACTAGTAGGGGGCCACCTTCGGACAGCAAAGGGTCGCTGCCGAAGAAGCAAAAAACGCACGGGGTACCTTTACGGGATCATCCCGACAAACAATTACCACCATTTCTAAAACCGGGAGGTTCTGCTTTAGCTCCAGTGTCACCACACCCGTACGACCGTCCACCGCAAGTCCAAAATCCGCCGGTAGTCGATATTACCCAACCAGACTATGACAGCCGTGTAATTGTGCCAAGAATAACTCCTTCACAATGGCGAAAACGTCCATTGTGTAAGCAAACTTTTTTTGCTCTTTTGTTTCAAATACTAATTTTTAGTGTTCAAATAGTGCCGGTTGATAGTCTGCATATCGATACTCTTAAGTGTGTTCAAATGTGTTTAGCAACCACTAGTGCTATATTACTGCTACTCATTTTCTGTGTTTATTTCACAAGACATTACATTTACACACGTCCACAAAATACAAACACTACAAACAAAGACATACCGTTGACATGCATCGCACATCCACAGCACTCAATTTTAACAGCTGGTAGGTATTACAAGTGCTTGGGTACAATTGGTGCCGAAGGTCACCACTTTCGAGCATTATTCGATACAGGAGCTTGTGTCTCTATTTGCAATGAAGACATAGCACTTATCCTATCTTCTACAGTGCAGTTTTTGCCTGTTAAAGCAGCCGTACAAACCTTATCTGGATCTGTTCCTTTGTTAGCTGCTGGAAAAGTGCAGTTACAAATTGGAGGTGTACGCCTCTATGAGACAATTTACATTCAACCTGCAAGTCCCGTTCCACTTTTGTTAGGAACGTCAGTTTTTCGTCAATTAGGTCATATAACGTTTGATTTCCAGAAAGACGTTATTAGTCTTCCTAATGGTACTGACTTGTCAATGGATCCGACATTAGTATATCCGACCAATAATATCTCTATTATTGCTCTGGATACTACTATCATCCCTGCAAGGCATGAAAAATTATTATGGGCTCGTGTTGATGCTCCATTGCCCAATTATGTCAATTTACTAATCGATTCTGCATTGCCTTCTTTTCTAAAAACAGGTCTTTTAGTAGCCAGAATCATGACTAAAAATCGCGAAGGTACAGCTCTTATCCAATTGCTGAATCCTACTACTTCGCCGATTACCTTGCATAAGAATACACGCATAACGGAAGCAAACGTTATGAATTCCGACTTAATTGAGGATGTATTAATCCGTCCAGAAGATGATCCGGATCCTGATACAATTATTTTTTCTGCACAACCGTCATCGAAACATGATCGTCCAACTGACTTTGATCCTGTCAAAGAAGTCAGTTTTGAAAAAAGTGAACTCACTGAAAACCAAAAAATTGAGTTAGCTAAGCTCATTCGTCAAAATAGTGACGTATTCTCGTCTGGTCCTTACGACACAGGCAGAACTTCGTTGCTACGTCACGAAGTTGACGTTGGTGATAATCCTCCAGTTTGTCAGAAACCGTATAGAGTTCCTGAAAGTCAAAAGCAAATCATCTTTGATGAAATCGAAACAATGTTAGATAAAGGAGTTATCCAAGAATCAAAAAGCCCCTATGCAAGTCCTATTGTAATTGTCCGCAAAAAGGACGGAACAAATCGATTTTGCGTGGATTATAGAAATCTTAATAAAATTACAAAAAAAGATGCTTTTCCACTGCCACGAATCGATGAAGTTTTGGACGCATTACATGGTGCTGTATACTTTTCTACTCTTGATCTCCTGTCAGGATACTGGCAAGTGGAGATGAAGGAGGAAGATAAGGAAAAAACAGCCTTTATCAGCCCTA
This sequence comes from Microlaimidae sp. YZB2_3, assembly GCA_030248175.1. NCBI lineage: Eukaryota > Metazoa > Nematoda > Chromadorea > Desmodorida > Microlaimidae > Microlaimidae sp. YZB2_3. Next base: position 19,952 of record JASAMX010021679.1, read on the forward strand.
CAGGAGGACTTTATGAATTTAATGTCCTTCCGTTTGGACTTTGTAATGCACCTTCAACATTTCAAAGGCTCATGGAGCTAGTTCTTACTGGACTTCGTTGGCAATCTTGCCTAGTCTACATTGATGACATCATTGTCTTTTCTAAAACTTTTGACAATCATCTTCGAGATCTCTCTACTGTTTTTCAGCGACTTCGTGCCGCACGACTTAAGTTAAAGCCAAAAAAATGTACTTTTGGTAGTAAATCAGTTGAGTTTCTAGGACATATAGTTAGCAAAGATGGTGCAAAACCTAACCCTGAAAAGATAGCCTGCGTAAAGAATTTTCAAGTACCTCGTACACAGAAACAAGTACGCTCTTTTCACGGTTTAGCTAATTTCTAT
>JASAMX010021682.1:0-13595 GCA_030248175.1 Microlaimidae sp. YZB2_3
ATTATATAATTTCAAAGTACATGCAACATAATGCAATAGTTAATACACCATACCGTTCAGTTCAATTATTTACACTTTAATCCTTATTTTTATGATGATTGAGTTGAGTTTATAGCTTGTCATTCTTTCATCTACATTAAGTGTCAATTAAGCGCTCATTGTATAAACCGCTATTTTAGGTTATTTATATATTTCTGAAGTCCTTACTCAAATTCATACTTCATAGAAATAAAGGAATATAATTTTATATGATTAATTACAATTTGTTTCAATAATAATTATTATTATGAATTATGAATAACATAAAGTGTTTTTCTGCCACCAGTATACACAGAAGAGAAATTTGTTTTTTTGTTTGTAATTTTAATATTATTATTTTTGATACTAAGAGGAATTTTTAAAATACTGCAAAATTAAGATTTATTCAAAAGTCATATAATAACACAGAATAAGTATAACCCCCCTAGGACCCCCCTCCTAAATTTTGAAATGTCATTCACCCAAGAACCCCCAAACCCCCCTAGCTTTTTTGACCATGTTCATCTAGTTACCCCACCTAACCCCCTTCCAGGTTTCAAAATTTTCCACTCCAGTCAACCCCCCTAGAAAGTAGGGGGTGGTTTGAAAACCCCCCGAGGACCCCCCTCTAGATTTTGAAATGTCATTTATCTGGGGTAAACACCCCCTAGCTTTTTACCGTGTTTGGCAGAGCCTAATTTTTACGAAAAAGGCTTAGAGACTTTTCAGACCCTCCAAATACACTCATTCTGTAAACCAAAGCAAACAAGCAATCTCCATGTTTTTAAGGTACCTACCTACCCAGATGAAAAACATTACCAAAAAATTGCTAGGCGGTTTAAATTGAAACTTCAAAATTACATCAGTTGTTTTTTTTCATGTTTTATAGAGGCCGCTGATTTTCTTATTCTAAATTGATCCATGGTCAATTAGTTGGAATGTAAAATTACCAAAGGTCATATTACCAGAATGTCATTTGTTACAGCTCATTTTAAAAAAATGTTTAGTTAACATGCTGTTAGAGGACTGGCCCTTTGTAATTCTGGCAAGCGTGGCTTGCTGTGTACTGTGATCGGATGGCTAAGAGATGTACCCAGAGTTTCATTTAAGGGGGGGGTGGATTGTAGTAGAAAAGAATTTTGGGAGGGGGGAGGCTCCTCCCCCCCCCCTGAAATTTTGGGGGGAGAGCGGAGCGGGAGCCCCCCCCCCATAATTTTTGAAAACATTAAAAAAGCAGGGATAAATGTAGATAAAGCTGTATATTACACTGTTTTTGACCTAATAACCTATTATCTAATGTTTTTAGCAGTAAAAACATGTTTTCTTAGTTAAAAAATACATTAGCATACATTGGCAGAGCCTGGATTTCGCAAAAAAAAAAGAATTTAGAGACCTTTCAGACATCTTGGCTACACCCACATTGTAAACCAAAACACAAGCAGCATCTCGACTTTATATTTTTTAGGGTACCTACCTACCTATATCAGACATGTGCACTGCCCCCCCAGGGTTAAAACGGGGGGGGGGGCTAAAATTGCAAAAAACTTTTTTATCTTAAAAATTATTTTATCTTAAGAAATTTTTTTATCTTAAAAATTAAGTTAAGATTTGTGAGTATAGTGATTTTTCACCAATTTATTTAAAAGAACTTTTCATGTTTTTTTTAGGTTTTTAAACATATCTGGAGTTTTTCAACCCTGTAAAACTTCTTTCTTATATGTTACCGTTTTATATTCAAAAAGTTCACCAGGACCAGATAGATTAATTTTTATTTGTGCAAAACTTCTGAGATATTGCAATTAAAGATTTAGAATCTGTTATTTATTTTTATAATTAGTTCTTAGATCAAAAATAATTTGTAATGGAGGAATTATACAACTTGCCAAGTTGGGAGCCAGGAGGCTTTAGTCAACCCAACAGGTGAAGGCAGCAAAAAAATATTAAATTTATTATTATTTTGTTTATTATTTTAGCCCCTAACTATTCATTTTTATTGAGAATTTGTATTTTCCCTTTTTTCCCATGTTTTTTTACTTGTATAATCCATGTAAACCCTGTAATTTCATGCAAATGAGGCGTCTGCTCTTCCCCAAGCCATCCCCCTTTCTTCCACGCAAAGAAAAGGGTGAGCGCGGAAGTGACATCTGCTCACATCCCTTTCACAGATTGAGGCTCAGGATTGCAGCCAATCAGTGCACAGTGTCATTTGTCACTTGTGATTGATCTCCAAACTTTCACTAAAGGACGATCAGGATTGCAACTAATCAAATAGAGCACGTGTTTGATCCTTTTGCCCATATTCCCTGTGTAAAAAGTTGTCCACCTCACTAAGTAAAATATCCAAAACAACCTCACAGTGAACCATCATTTAAAAAGTACATTTACAAAATTCCACTCAAAACATAAATTTTCAAAAGACAAGATCTATAAGATAAGATTTTTAAAAACGCAATAAAAAAACAAAAGTTCTATGAACCCTTTAACCAGGTAGCCCTTTAATTACAAAAAAAGAAGACTTGAACTAGTTTAACATTCAAACTAATTGACCTTTAGGATTTAAATGTTTATATTAATCTTTTTAACAAATTTATAACATTTTAGTGTCTCCACTTCTTCAACAATCAAAAAACGCCGAAGTGAAAATGAATTTAGTAGCCCTGTGAAACAAACAGAAGATGGGTGTAATGCTTATAGTTTATCTGCACCCTCTTTCCCAGAATTGTGCAATATTCTTAAAGATTCTGACTTGTTAAATAAGGACAGAGTGTTATATAAACCACCACTTTGTACTCTGGAGAATGAGAAGCAAACACTCTTTATAATCGATGTAAAGAAATTTTACGATTCTTTAGGTGGTAAGGAGAACCAGTATCTAACTGGAGGTGACCTTTCTCAAGATAAATATTGTCCATCCTGGGGTGTTTATGGCTCTGAACATGTTTATTATCGATCTTTCATAGATGGAATCAAAGTTAATGTAAAAGACAGAAGACCTGCTGACAATATAAACTGGGATGTTACTTTTGTGCAAAGAACAATGGAATGCTCCCAAAATAAGCAGAATGCTAATTCAGCAAAGTTTTCAAAAAGAGTTGTTTTCCAGCTCTGCAAAAAAAGTGGTTTTTTAAAAAAACCTTTAAGAGTAGAATTGAATAGTTATGCTGCTATAATTTATGAATGGAAAGGAGCAGGCGAGATCTACATGTTGAATCGATCTGTTAATCACAAGAATGCTACCAATGAGTGGAAACAGTTACAAGGCTATTCTCCAACTTTACCATTTGCTCTGAGATCTGTAAAAGAAGAACTTAAGCTAGGAAAACTGCCTCGATCAGTTCTTGTTTCTGTTAATGATCAAGCAGAAAAATCCAATGTCTCCAATGCAGTGGTCAACAGCAGAAAACAAGTGTACAATGCAAAAAATACAGCTCAACTTCAAAAAGTAACTTCATCAGGCCCAATTAAAAAAAGCAATCATGTTAATATAATTAACAGCATGTACACTGGTTCATTTGTGATTGGACATCGATTAGTAAAGGAGCCAAACAAAGATCCAGTTCCACAAATCTTGTGTGCTCACAACCATCAGCTAGATATGATCAGAAAATTTGGAATAAATGAATTGAGTGATGATAATTATGAATTAAAAAGACCTCTTTTTATAGATTTAACATTTGGATTGGGAAAAGCAGAAGTCATGGTTGTCGCAATGACACACCCATTCTTTGAAAATGTGAATACCCATAATGAGATGCTAATACCAGTGGCGTTTTACGTTTGCTTTGGAAAAAGTGAAAAAGACTATGAAGGCTTTCCAGATTTACTAAAAACTTCATTGGGAATTGGAAATCAAAAAGTATTTGCTGTTGTGACTGATGACGAGCTCAGTCTTCAAAAAGCATTAAAAAGTTCAAAGTTGTTTTCGGAAAAAACCACTTTATATACTTTATGTACCAGACATATTTGGAAAAACTGTCTGCTTCATAAAACACTGAAAAACATCTCACTTCAGCAAAAAAATGCTGTAAAAGACGACATATTTGGCCGGACCTGTCCTATTTCAAAGTCAGTTGGGAGATTAAAAACAGAAGGAGCTTTAATTGACTGTGTGGATGCAACGTCTTTTTATAATAAGCTTAATGCTTTAAAAGATGGTTGGAATACAGTGGCTCCTGGATTTCACGATTATTTTTTAAAAAATAAAGCAGAGAAAATGATTGCTTTTTGTTTACCACCCCACAGACAGAAAATCATTAGGTATCGCTCACCATTGACGGAAATCACATCCAATGCTTTAGAAGCAATTAACAAACATTTAAAACAGGAACTTAATCATCTCCAATTACCATTGGAAGAAATAATCAAGAAACTTGATGCTTACCAAAGAGAAGCCTTTGAAAAAATTCGCCTTGCTGTGTTTAAAGGAAGAGGTGGGGATGTTCAGTTAAAAACAGAGTACAACCATTCAAGAAAAACTGGAGGCTTTCTTTTATCTACAGAAGAATATTCAGTTATGAGCTGTGAAGAAAAATCAAAATTTTTTCAAAAGATTTGTCTACCATACCACATCACATCTGAAAACACTATCAAAGGTCCCTTTGAAGAAATCAATGATACAACAAACATTTTGACTGAGAATAACACCAAAAAGGTTTGTTTATATAAAAAAGCAAATGATTGATGGTGATTATAATTCAGATGATTGCATGGACAAGGGTTACTTGAAAATACCTATATTACTAAAAAAATTTTAAACTGCTAACACTTTCTCTAAAATTTGGGGTACTCTAAACACTTCCTTTCTTCTCCACTAAAATTTAAATAAACACTCATTTTGCCCCATTCCTCCCTTTCAAAACTACTAATAATTTGTGTTTATTCAAGAAGAATTAATTCTATGAGGTTTGAAATAAGATTAGCTGTCTTTTTAGGTTAGAACTTAAATGTCTGAATTTTAATTTATTTATTTGTTAGAATGTTAGGGGCCCTGAAATATTGGATAAAATTTGTGATTTGCAGCTATATGTTTTATTACATGGAAAGAAGTAAGACAAACTAAAAAAGAAACATTCAATTGCCACATTCATTGAAGACTCAATTTTTATCCCAATGCTGATTGGCTGAAAATTGATCTTTTGCACAAAACAAAGATTGTTCAAATGTAAGGTTTTTACTTGTGATGCACCAAACTGCGAAACCACTGAAACCAGAACCAAAAATGAGATTTTCCAAAAATCCAGAATAGGAACCGGAACCAAATTCCAAATTTTGCGCAGAACATGGAACTGCTCATCACTAGTTTTTACCATTGTTAATTTCAACTTTAATTTAAATGTAAACTTAAATGTTTAAATTAGCAAACATAGTTGGAGTTCTTTTTTTAATTTTCTCTGGAATATTTTAGAAGGTCCCCTTTCCACTCCGGGAATCATTTGGTAGCCAACTACCTTCCTTTCTCTCGTTTCAAACATTGGATTTAATTGAAGAGAAATCGAACTTATTACTGCAGAATAGCAGTGAGACAGTGGTAAAGACGCCATTTTCTAATAGGTATGTAACATACTAATGTTTTATAATAGTGTTATGAATGTTAAAATTCTGTTCTAAGGTCATTCTACTAAAATATCTATGCCAATGAGCCACCAGGATTGTGCTGACCATCAGACAGCATCCAGCGTGTGAAGTCTTTACCTCTGGCCCTGCAGGAACACATATGCTGTTCATTTATGATGTTAAAAAATTAAAAAAAATATCAGTAGAAAAACAGGAGAGAATAATGGGAGAAGCAGGAGAAAAAGGGGAGGGAAAGTAAGTAAGTCAAAAAAAAATCACAAAAAAGCAAAATTGAATTAAATTATTTTAATTGGATAAATAGCATAAGCTAAAAATTGCAATTGTCCTATTTTAAAACTCTGTTTGTAAAATTTAAAACAAAGTTTTTAAAACTTAAAACAAAGTTTTTTATCATTATAACTCATTGGCTTTATTACAGGTATTTGATTGAATCGTCTGTGTCAGATGCCAACTGGGTAAAGCCTGGGACAGATTCTGGGGAATATAAGTGTGACTGCAAGACTTTTCGGGATTCCTTCTTCCTTATATGCCAGCACACTATTGTAATCAGTATTCTGAATGATGACCTGTTCAATTTACTTGAGTTTACAAACAGGGAAATAAAACAATTGAATATAAAGTATGTTTGTATAAAAACTGTCATGTTATAAAATATAAAGATTATGTAAATATTTGTTTGTTTCTTATTCTTTTATTTGTTGACATGGGAATTTTATAGTGATAGGCGGAACTGAGAAACCACAGGAACACCCAGAACCAGAATTCCAAATTGATTGAAACTGATTGAATTGAAATTGAAACTGATAATTAAGTTTTTTGGGGTTAAAACTCTTGGGTGCTTTCTAAAATTTTTGTGACTGAAGGTGAACCAACATTTGTCCTCTCCAAAAAGCCCTGCAGTTTTTAGTTTCAGGATACTGTTTTTTTTTAATTCTGTCTTGTTATAATTGACTTTTGTATTTAGCAATGTGTTATATCAACGTACTCCTCCATCAGCTGGATCTAAAAAAAGAGATGGAACCCCTTCTACTGCTGTTCCTGCAAACAGAGAAATTATTGCCTCTAAAAGAGTCTCTTACCACAGATATCAGCTCAGCCATAATTTTTCTCAAATTAACAAGCCAACCACTGAGGTTATACTTTTATTCAACTTTTAAACAGGTCTAGATTAACTGTAGATAATTGTTGGAGCATGAATTTGTTCTATATACAATATACCTGTTTGTTTTTTTTAAATTAAATTAATTAAAGATTGGTGCAATCTGTGTTTTATTAAATTTTATTTTTAATTTTAGCAGCTGCAGAGAATCAGCTTCTCCAGTACTGTTTTTCTAAAAGAATACCACAACAGCTCTCCATTTATCCTAACATTCCTGAAAGAGTTTCGCACTCTAAGTGGAAATGTTTCACAGCAAACCAAGTGTGTAGCTTGCGGCATCAATTTTCCAGCTTTTTGCAGTGCTGTGGAACCAGAGGACATTATTTTCACTCATGATGAACGATTCAAACTGCCTGAGAATCTGGGGGGTGGCTACTCAAGAGAAGCAACCAGGCTTAATCCCATCCATGCAAGGTATAAATCTCTCTTTCTCTCTCTCTCTCTCTCTCTCTCTCTCTCTCTCTCTCTCTCTCTCTCTCTCTCTCTCTCTCTCTCTCTCGCGTGTGTGTGTGTGTGTGTGTGTGCGTGCGTGCATGCGCGCGCGTGTGCGCGTGTGTGAGTGTGTGTGTGTGTGTGTGCGTGCGCGTGTGCGTCTGCTTGTGCATGTGCGTGCGGGTTCAGGTACATGAGGTATCATTGGAAAGCTTATACCTCGGGGAGTGTCGTAAGAGGTTGAAATTTCGAACAAAAATTACATGGACATCTTTACACTTGACAACACATTTTTACAAAAGGGGGATGGAACTTAAAAAATATTTTATCTTTGATTTGGCTCAAACTTATTGGTAAAAGGGATTAGCCAATGTAAAACCAGAATATCATGTTTTTTGGAAAAAATAAACACGGACATCTTTATACTGGACAACTTTTTTCACTAAAGAAGGGAATGATCATTCTTCCCAATCAAAAAAAATGTACTATGACATCTTTAGACTAGACAACGCATTTTCACAAAAAAAGCCCTATGGAATTTAAAAGTTAAGAAATTTTTTGTCTTTAAATTGGCTAAAACTTATTGGTTAGAGTAATTATTCAATGGAAAGCCATAATATTATGTGTTTTTTTTAAAGATGTATATGGACATTTTAATACTGGACAACATATTTTCACTAATAAGGGGAAGGACTCTACTCCCCCATCACCACAGAACGGATTAGGCTAAATGAAATATCATTGCAAGATCAATTTTATAGTGAGTGTTGAATATATAAAAAATACCATGGGCATCTACATTTTGATGCTGGAAAAGAACTTTTGACAAAAAAGAAAGACCAAACACAAAAAAGAAAGAAAAACGAAAACCGCACAACACACACAAAAGAACACCCCCCCCAACCAAAAAACAGACAAAAAAACAGAAAAGAAGAAAAAAAAAACAAAAACCAAACACGCACAAACGCAAACAGAAAGCAAAACAACACCAAAGAAACACCCCACAAGCAGACAACCGAAGAAAGCGCGCGAAACGAAAAAACAACAACGAAAACAGCGCACCCCAAGCAGAACAAACGAAACAAACACGAAGCCAAAGAAAGCAAAAAGAACACAAAGCAGAAAGAAAGAAGAAAAAAAAAACAGAACACAAGAACGCAAAAAAAAAAAGAAAAAAGCATAATAGTTTTACATATTATGGCACAAAAATCAGCTTGATCAAAGTTGCCTTCAAAATTAAAATTACAAAAAAACGCCCTATGTTTAGCCAGTTTTTTGACAACATACTCTGGTTCTGGATCTTTTTCTTCTAACAGTCTGGATCTTTTTCTAATTAGCACCATTAGAAAGGGCATACAAAACAATGTAAGTCTCAGAAAATTCACAATGGTGTTAGGCCTTGTTTAAGAGTAATTCAGTATTGAATACTTCATAACTGTAGCTTTAGATGAAAACAAAGTAAAAAATTTAATATATAAAACTAACTAAATACAACACATTACATATAGCAGAAAAATTAGTATTATATCTCCTGCATTGGTCCATAGTGGCGTTGTTACTATCATTTCTATTATTTATTATCATAATTTTTTTAAACAGTTTTTAGGCAGAAAATTTTTTCTGTATGTCCTGCACTATAGCATGTGAAAAACTAGTTTCTCTGCTCATTGTTGTAACCAAGGGCGGTGGAACAATTGCAAAAATAAGGGATGATTCAGATACATTTCAAATACATTGCCAATCTATCAATTGTCATCATGTATGCATGCAACATATTGTCCAGGTTGAAGGTTGTCTGTAGCAATGAGAACTTTTTCTGGAGTCAGTACTGTAGCAGTAAATGACAAGCAATCTGCTGAATTCCGGCTAAAACACAGTTTATTACATTCTATTGGCGTAAAACAATGGTTTTTTAGTTCCAACTACAGTGTGCGCTTTCAAAAATCTTGCTTCTTGTTCTTGCTGCTTTTTACTTCTTGGCTACTTACAAAAATTAGGTTTTCACACCTGAAATGCTGTTCTGACAAAAAGTGAAAAGATCTTCACCTGTAAGTATTTGATTTGTAGAGGTTGCCTGAAAACTTGCTCTTCTAAGGATCAAAAACTTACTGCTGAAGATCTTTTCAGTTTATGTCAGAACAGCATTTCAGGTGTGAAAACCTTTTTTTGTGAGTGGCCATAGAATAGAAGCAGCTAAGGAGCAGCAAGAAGCCAGATTATTGAATGCGCACACTGTAGCTGGAACTAGAGAAATCCACTGTTTTACACAAATAGACTAATAAACTGTGTCTTAGCCGGAATTCAGCAGATTGCTTGTCATTTACTGCTACAGTACTGACTTAAGAAAAAGTTCTCATTGCTATAGACAGCCTTCAACCTAAAAAATATGTTGCATGCATATATAATGACAGTTGGTTGAATGGAAATGTATTTGAAGTGTCCATAAATTATAAAGATGCATTGATTACTTTTATACATCCACATGGACCATGTTCATGTAGAATGTTTTACTGGCCAACTGCTGTGGCCAAGTGTTGGATTCCTGAATCCTATATTCTTGCAATTGTTCCACCGCCCATGATTAGGTTACTACAATGCGCAGATAAACTAGTTTTTCACATACTATATTGCAGGACATACAGAAAAAAATTTCTGCCTAAAAACTGATTGAAAAAACTTATTATGGTAACACATAAGAAACGATAGTAACAACGCCACTGTGGACCAGTGCAGGAGATATCACACTAATTTTTATGCTCTATGTAATGTGCTGTATTTAGTTTTAGACATTAAAATATATATATATTATATATATATATATATATATATATATATATATATATATATATAGCCCCCTTATTCGCCCCCCCCAAGAGCGACACCCCCCCCCCACGCCCCCAAAAAATAAACAACCGAGTAACACCCCACAACCAAACCCGCACGCGCAGAACCCCGCACGCGCAGACGCATCACAGCAGCAACGAATCCCACAGAGAGCATACATGAAACACATAACACAATCCACGAACACAATAAGATAGATAGCATAAACCAAGAAGACGAAAATAAGCGCCCAAAAACCCCCAGCAGCCCCCGACCCCCCGCGAAGACACAGAAAAGAAAGAAAACAAAAACACGCGACCCGAGACGACAGATATATAACCCCCCGCGACACGCCCCCCAGACCCCCCCCCGCCGCGCGCTCGCCGCTACGCGCGCAGCGCGCGCTTCGCGCCGCTTTACACACTCTCCCCCCCCCCCGACCACGCCCCCAAGAATCCCCGCCATGCACATATATAAAAAAAAATAGCAACATATCATACAAACATTATACACTTTACCACTCATACAGCGCAATATACACCCCCCCAATATTCTACACCCCCCCTAATTACCCCCCCCCTATACCCCCCCCCCCCAATCAAATGATATATATATTATATATATATATATTTTTCATTTTCGTCAAAAGCTAAAGTTTTGATGTATTCAATACTGAATTACTCTAAAACAAGGCCTAACACCATCGTGATTTTTCTGTCACTTACATTGTTTTACATGCTCTTTCTAATGGTGCTAATTAGAAAAAGATCCAAGCTGCAGCATGTTGTCAAAAAACTGGCTAAACATAGGGCGTTTTTTTTTAATTTTAAAGGCAACTTTGATGGTCTGTAAATGTGTAAATAAATTTTTTTAAAAATAAAGAAAATTTTGTTCAATTAGAGTCATTACGAGCTCCGTTGTTTTGGTGTGATTTTGGGGGTAACATAACTTGGGAACTAAAGCACCTTAAGAAGAAAAAGTTTTGCACAATTTTATTTCACTTAAGAACCAACTTCCAAACCAAATTTTATGAAAATCCGTAATGATGAGTCGGAAAAATTTTTAAATTTGGATCAGTTGGGATTGAATGACTCAACTGCCCCCAAACTTAAGTTTGAGGTCAAAATGAATGTTTTAAACAACAAAAAGCTCAAAAAAGCAATAAAAAGGGTATTTTGACCTAAAATTAGCGTTTTTTACCTATTTTTTCTTTAAAATAAAAAAAACGATATGTGTATTTTACGTTTCTCGGATTTTAACCCCCTTTCTAATTTGGGGTTTAACCCCCCCCCACTCCGAACCAACTTGCCTATGTATGTCCTCCCCCCTAAAATTTGGGAGGTGCCAGGTCCGACTACTAAAAAAATTTAAAAAAAATACCCCAAAAAAGTTTCGAGACACCCCCTTCCAAATTTTGGGGGTCGCCCCCCCCCCCCCCCCCCCGAAATTTTTTTGTACTACAATAACATCCGCACCCCCCCCCCCCAAATGAAACTCTGGGTACGTCCCTGGCCATCCCCCTAGCTTCCTGGTCCATATTTATCAGCTGTTGCTATTTATATTAAGTCTTTTCTTTGTTTAATAATAATCCCATGTTTTGAGGACTTATTGTTGTTACACTCTTAATTATATTTTAGAAAATTTTTCGGAAGAAGCACTCGAAACATACCGAAATGAAGTTAACAAATGGAAAATATACTATGAAAATCGGCAAGCCGTTTTTAACAAAGTAAAAGATTAAAGACGTGCAACTAATTAGTGCTATTATTATCTTTGCGGTATCTCGGGGCCAAAACTAATACAAATGTTATGTGTTACTTTGAATATTTTTAGTCGGGTACGCTAGGGGGACTACCTTCGGATGGAAAGCAAAATTTTTCCAGGGGTGTTTAGAATCGCCGCTAATTTTTTAACTATTGTCGAATTCCACTAGTTTTTAAGGGTTCGTCCCTTAAAAGCCGGTTTCACTTTTGCGGTGGGCGTAGGGGTCCGGTTTTTGAACAAAATTGTTTTAAATCATTATTTTTAGCTGTTTGTAGACCCAATATTGAAATTTGTAGACTAACATAAGTTATTTAGGCAAAAAAAGTGATATCTTTTCCAGCTTTAAAGTAAGGAAAGTTTTTGGATTTTTTTTTTTTGGTGGACGGGTGGACCTCATACATGGGCAAGTTGGTCCGGAGTGGGGGGGGTTAAACCCCAAAATATTGGGGTTAAGATCCGAAAAATCAAGGGGGTATATCCAGAATAGATGGAAATAATCTCCAGCACCAGACCTATAAGATTTTACCCCGCATGAAAATTTGACCGACCCTGAATAATTCTAGGAGGGATCCTAGCTGCGGGGCGGTCGGCCCTCCTGGGTTCTGCGGAATTGGACCCCGCGGTAGATAATTTTGAAAATTAGAGGGTGTCCGGGTGCAATGTAAAATTTTGTTGAATATTGTTGTTTTAAAGGATACTACTACACTGTTTAAGTAAAATCGGGTATATATTTTGGTTAAAAAAAGAAGTTAAAACACCGATTTCTCCTAAAAATTATATAACGTTTTTAGTGAATTTTTGTTTGAATATCTCCTTTAGCGTTTTAACTACTGGCTTGAAGCTCCCTAAATCGTGTGGGGAAGGTACTGGGGTACCCCTCAAATTTTAAAGGGGTGTCGAGATTTTTGAGTTTTTTTTTTGTTTTGGGGAGGGGGTTCGGGTACCCGCCCACCTACATCTATGGGTGTCACACTCACATGTGATCAGCGTTAGATTATAAATGATGTCACTGTTTGAACCATACATGTATAAATTCGCTCTGGGGAGAAGGGATAGGTTAAAGTATCATTCAGGAGAGAGAGTTCAATAAAATACCAGAATAGGAATCTTACTGCTTCATTTTTGAAGGTAGCATAAGTTAAAAAGGTGATGTTGGATCATACAGCCATTCTTATGAATTTTTGATCTTTTTAAAGTTAAAAACAATAATAAACCCTTAAACGTAAGTTTCGAGGTAGGTTAAATTATTTTAAAGGTATTTTTTTTAATGTTTAAAAATTGGGAAATTCACCTCTATCTCTCTTACTCCTCGTTAAACTCATGTATTGTTTAAGTTGGTCTGGCATAAGAAGGTTAATTTTCAAATTTTTACTGGGTTCAAATTCAAATTAGATAATTTCTATTGTGAACAATAGAATTGAAATTGTGTTCGGTCCCTCCTGAATTATATTTGGTTTTTGCATAATCTTCCCAGGAAAGATAAGGTTTGACGACGACAACGACAACATTCTGTTGAAAGTAAAAAACTGTTTCATTCGTTTTTATCCGTTCTTTTTCCTTGAGCTAACTCTGACTTGCCCTTACATTTAGGTCACGGCACGGTTTTATTCGACCCTAAACTGTCTAAAATTCTGTAAAATCTAAAAAAAATTGGTTGTTAATAGACTCAATTACTTCTATTTTAGATGTCAGCTTGGGAAAAGCTATGGGAAGAAAGAATTTTAGCAGATACTACGCCTGTGGATTATCATAATAGAGGGGGAAATCTGGAAAAGGCATTAAAAGTAAGTTTACTATTTTAATTTAACTTGAAAGCAATTAATAA